>NDGN011298083.1:0-11979 GCA_002564285.1 Tympanoctomys barrerae
AGGGAAACACACATGCCATCTTCAAAAATTACCACCAGCACCTCGGCTAGACCAATATATATTGCTTAAGGCTAATTGAAAGGATAAAGAGAAGTCATAGTCAGCTCTGTACATATCAATACAAGGAAATAGGGTCAGGCTCAGCTAAAATGGAGACAATCTCTCTTCTTTCAAGGAGAGCTGCTCAGGTGGTCCTCCATACTTACTTATTTCATATTTTATTTTGAGACAGGGTCTTTCTAAAGTTTCCAAGTAGGATTCACAATCCTCCTGCTTCTGTCTCTCAAGTAACTAGAATGATAGCTGGGTATCACTGTACTTGACTGTCACCTAGCTTTTATTTTATTTTATTTTATTTTTGATTTGGTCTTTTCCACAGTCTAGACTGGCCTTGAATTTGCTATGTAATGCAGGCTGACCTCAAACTGAGGATGATCCTCCTGCCTTAGTCTCTTGGGTGCTGGGGTTCCAGGTGTGCACCAACACACCCAGCCTCACCTGGCTATTTTAGTTTTTCTTGGATAAGATTGGTTTCTGATTGCTTAGACACCATTCCTGGCAGCAGCAACCCAGGATTTTTTTTTTAATCTCCCACAGAATTAATGTCGTTTAGTTGTAGGTTTTACTTTGCAAAAATTTGATCAAATTAAAAAATAAGACCACATACTCTGGAAATCTAAGGCAGGAAGATTGTACATTCAAATTCAGCCAGGAAAATTTAGGGAGACCTTGTCTCAATATTAAAAAAAAAAAATAAAAGGCCTGAGATGTAGCTCACTATGAAGGCTGTAAGCGCTATCCCCAGGACAAAAAACAAAAACAAAAACAAAAAACATACATTTTATATTAGAAAATGTGTATGGGTGTATGTATGTACATAGATATTCTAAGTCCTAGCACCTGGAGATACCACTGTTGACATTTTCTTAACTATATCTTCATACTTTTCTTGGCATATTACACACTTTTACATAAATAACTTTATGTAAGTGGCATCCTGTTATACAATGTTCCGATGTATTTCACTTATTTCTAACCCTGTTTCTGTTTATCCTTCCCCATCTCCTACCATGACCTGTGTCACCATGATACCATTTAGCAGAAAGAGACACACCCTTTTATAACTTACTCCATCACCACTCAAATATGTAAACATAAATACATCGTATGAGACACTTTCTGATCATTGTTTGGGAATGTAGTATATTCACCTCTCTGCATCTTGCTTATTTCAGTTAAAATTCCTTCAGATCAATTTGTCGAGCTCTAATTTATCAGTAATGACTCCATTTATGACATGAATGACCCACAATCAACAAAGCTAATTAAGCATTACTTAAATTATATGTTAAAAGCCTTCATTTTACAAGTAAATGAAAAGCCAGTTGTTGTCTAAATTGGCTATCCACAGCTAGCGCTGTATCAAAGCCCCATTCCAGCCAAGAGGCTGGGTGCGGTGGCTCACACCTGTAATCCCAGTGCTCAGGAGGCTGAGGCAGAATTGACTGGAGCTTGAGGCCAGCCTTGGCTACATAGTGAACTCAAGGATAGCTACAAGTGAAACCCTGTCTGAAAAGAGAGAGGTGGATGTGGGGGGGAGTACATGTGCTTTGCCCTTCCTTACACAAAGTAGAAATTATTCAAATCATTTCTGCCACGTTCCACTGACTAAAAGACAGTAATATGGACACACCTGCTACAGAGGCTAAGAAACACAATCTTAGCTAGAGAGAACCCCACTCCCAATTACAAGTTCTGTTTCAAGAGAAGAAGGGACTCAAGTATGATGGCAGCATCGCCATCTTGGAGCGGTCCCCGACAGCACACCCCTGAAATCTCAGCACTCCAGGAGGCGGAGGCAGGAGAATTGCAAGTTGGAGTCCACCTTGGGCATTTCAGCAACTTACTGAGACTGTCTCAAAATGAAAAATAAGCCAGGCATGATGGCACAACCCTTCAATCCCAGAAGGACTTCAAGAGACTGAGGCAGGAGGATTGCTGTCAGTTGGAGGCCAACCTGGGTTACATAGTTCAAAGCCAGTCTGGTCTACATAGTAAGACATTATCCCCAAAAGACTGGGGTTGTAGATCAGAGTGCAGGCCCTGGATTCAACATCATATGCCAGAAAAAGAGAGAGAGAGAAAGAGGGGGAGAGGAAGAAGAAAAGCTGTTAGTGGACCACTGGGATTTCACCTCACTCACTTAGCAAGCAAGCCCTTGCTTCTGACAACCTAGGGTGGGAGACGCCTGGACAGTTGTCAACACTGCAGCTGCCAAGAGCTAGAGATTTGTGCTTATAGTTCCAATTTCATTAAAACAGACTTTTAAATCCAGGTATAATTTCACAAAAGCATGTAGCCATGTAATCAACACCATAAAAATATACATGTAGAGAGAAAGAATTCACCAGGCTTGGTGGTGACGCATGCCTGTAATCCCAGCTACTCAAGTAAGCTGAGGCAGGAAGACCACAAGTTCAAGGCCAGGCTGGCAACTTACACATACCTTTTCTCAAAATATAAATTGTTTTGGGGGTACTGGGAATTGAACTCAGGACCTCACACTAAAATGGAAATTTTCATTTTGTTGTAATTCTGTTTAAGGTTTTGGGTTCAATCCTCGATACTCCTACGTAGTATATTTATATCACTCTAAAAGTCCCCCATTCTCTTTGAAGTTAACTACTTCTTCTACCTCCAGCCCCTGGCAACTTCTGATCTGATTTTTGTCTCTGTGGTGTTGCCAGAATGTCATGTAAATGTCATCACATGGGACATAGCCTTTAGAATCTGGTTTGTACTTAACACACTGCATTTCAGGCAGCCTTTGTCAGGTTTTTAAAGAGGAACAGTTCATTCCTCTTTTTACTAACATATGTATTGCTAGCCCCTTCTTTTTTATTGCTGCATAGTATTCCCTTGGGTGGATATATTGCTTTATTTATCCATTCATCCACTGAAGAACATATGGGTTGTTTCCAGCCTGGGGTAATTACAAATAAAACCACTATGTGCATATTGTTCTGGTTTTTGTATGAACTTGAGTTTTCACTTCTCTTGGGTAAATACCTCAGAAAGGAGATTGTTGGATCCCATGGTAAGTATATATTTAACTTCATGAGGAACTGACAGACTATTTTCCCAGGCGTCTAATGCAGAAGTCTTGGCAGCCCGTCCTAGGTGGCATTAGCAGTGGAGCGATGGTGGCGTTTCTGGCTCTCCTAGAGACTTAATGAGGTCTGACACCCTCAAACACGTCCCTTCCCTGTCTCATTAAGGCAGCCCCTGGAGCATTCCCGTAAGAACCTTGCCTGCTGGATGGGCAGAGTGTCAGAGCTCCGCTGGCCCGGATGCAGATGGCTTACACTTGCAGACTATGGAAGAGGCCGCTTCTTTGAGAAGAAAGCAGGCCTTCGAAGATGTCACAGCATCTGCTGTCCTGGTGACGCAGTGTCCATGCTCCCTTCTGGGATGACACTTCCCTTGTCCTTGTGTGTGTTCTCTTAGAGCCACACACTATAAAGAGGATTTCAATGCAATGGATTTACTTGACAAGCTCTGGGCAGACCCATGGGGTAGACACACAGGGCAGGGAAGCGAAAGATGCGTTAACCAGCTTGATCAGAGCTCATCTCGCTGGGGATTTCGGGGAGCCAGTGTGGACTATGCCCCTAAGTTGTGACATGCAAGTGTAAAGGAGCCTTTACACAACAACCCCGCCCAGTTATAGGTTGAGAACTCCTCTCCGGGGCATTAAGCTCTTGGTCCTTTCAGCTTGCTCTGCCTATGGGCAGGAAGGGTACCTGAAATGGCACCTGCCTGTAATCCTAAGCATTCTAGGAGGCTGAGGCAGGAGGATTGTAAATCTGAGCCCAGGCTGGGCAATTTAGCAACATAGTGAGACTCTTGTGTCAAAATAAAAGCATAAGAAAGAGTTGGAGATGTAGCTCAGTGTGGCAGCCCTGGGTTCCTACCCAGGGCCACGACTTTTTAAAAATCATGGTGCCTGTGAAATGGCAGAAGCTCTGGGGTTCTCTAAGGAGCGAAGAGGGCTGAAGTGAGGAAGAGCAGAGCTGGCCAAGTGAAACGCAGAGGTGGGGTACAGGAAGACAGGCTGGAGGGAGTCCAGAGCCACCGAAGTTGTCACTTCCTCTGCTGTTTGCATGCTACACCTTTCTTTACTGCTTGTGCTTTAACCGCAAGCCTTCACACTTTTTTTTTTTTTTTTGGTGGTGGTACTAGAAATTGAATCCAGGGCTTTCACACTGAGCCATGTCCCTAGCCTTTCTTTAAAAATTGTTTAAATTTTTCCGTTTTGAGCCAGGGCCTTGATAAATTTCATAGTTGTCCAGGTTGGACTTGAACTTGTGCTCCTCCTGCTTCTGCCTCTGAGAGTGCTGACTGGAACTACAGGCATGCACCTGACATCTACATCATTCTCCACTCAGCTAGCTCAAGCGTCCAAGATATCAGCATTCCTTCTGGTGTCCATCAGTTTGGAAGAGAACCCCCTCATGTAGTGACTTCAGTCCAAGATTTACAATTTCCCATGATTCTGTGGGCTCATTTGATAGCCCTTCTCCACAAGGGGTTGATTAGGGTCACTCGAGCAGCTGTATGAGGTGGGTATCTGGGATGGTATAAAAAAGCCGAGGAGATTCCAGTCACCCGTCTAAGTCTCTAGCAGTGGATGCCCCTGGGGTGCCTTGGCTCTTGTCCATGGGGCTTCTCTCTATGTGGAGTTGAGACAGACACCACCATGTGGAGAGAGGGCAGGTACATTCCTGGCCCTTTATTTAAGACTCATAAAATCTCAGGCTCCTGCCCTCTTATCCTCCCAATCTCATCAACCTCACAACCCAGGTGTGCCATTGAAGGCAGGCTGCCTTTGCTGGAGTGTCTCCAAAAATAAACTAGGTGAGAAAATGAAACTGCTATCGAGATTATCACAGAGGGACGGAGGACAAACTCACTCCTGGGCCCTGAACTTGTTCCTTGTTAAAAGCATCATTCATATTTTCCCCCAAGACAGTCAAGGACTTAAAGCTACTTTGGTTAAAAAACAGGGGGAGGCCCAATGAGTAACTAAAGCAGAATGAAGCTTGGCATCTCTGTCCCCTTTATCACCTTACAATTTCAAGGCCAGCCTGGACTTCTCTGTTGGGTCTTCAGTTTTCCTCGTCAGGCTGGAGTTCCCCCCCCATCTTCTCTTACTTTCCAATTCAAGCTCTGCCTGTCTCAACATACTTAGTGGCTTACTTTTTAATCTCTATGTGTGGCTGGGACAGTGGACCCCGTCTAGTATAGTCTCAGTCCCTCATCTTCCAGGGCTGCTTGGTGTGGCCTTGCTCTCTAGGGGGCTTGGCTTCCTTAGAGGATGGTGGCTGAGTCCCAAGAACACAAGCACATGCTGTACATGTGGGCTTCTTATAGTGCAGGCTCAGGACTAGGCAGCATCTCTTCCACTGTGTTCTGGACTGAAGCAAGTCCTAAAGTCCAGCATGGAGGCACATACCTATAATCCCAGTGCTCTAGAAGGCTGAGGCAAGAGGGCCACAAGTTTGAGCCCAGCCTGGGCAACTTACAGATTTAGCAAGAACTTGTCTCAATGGGCCAGGGAGATGGCTCAGTAGAATAAGCATTTGCCTGGCAAGTGCAAGGTCCTGAGTTCAATCTCCGGGAGGGACAACGTGTGTGTGTGTGTGTGTGTGTGTGTGTGTGTGTGTATCAGGAAGGAGGAATTCCTTGGTTACTGACTTCAGAGACTCTCCCACAAATGGAAAGTTTCTTCCTTGCTTGGCAGTCTAGAGCTGAGGGGTCTGTGGCTCCTGCCTTCTTTCTGTTCCTTTCCACAGTGCTGCCTGGTAGGCTTGCTCCAGGGTCTCCCCTCACGCGTGGGAATTTCAGCAGTGAGAAAGGAAGGAAAGGGAGCAGGATGCAGCCTTGCACAGTGGCTCTGACCTCCTAAGCGCCTGTTCATTGTCCACCCTGCAAGCAGGTAGAATGAACTGTGTGGCCTTCTAAATGCAAATGGAATTGGGAAATCTGACCCTTAGCCTGGTGCCACATGGTCTGCTCCCATGGGAGAGGAGCAAGAGGATGTTCGAGGGTGCTATTCTTCTTTTCATTTTTAAGATTTTTATTATGGCTATATATATATCCAATATATATCCAGGTACAATGGCACATGCTTGTAATCCCAGCACTTTGGGAGGCTGAGACAGGAGGATCATGAGTTTGAGCCCAGCCTGGACAGTTTGGCAACTTAGTGAGACCCTGTCTCAAAATAAAAATATCAACAGGGCTGAGAATGGATCTCAGTACAAAGATCCTGGGTTCAATCCTCAAGACCGCCGTGAAACAGAAACAAACAAAAAGCCCTGTAGCATAAAAATTTCCTTCTTAACCATTCAGGGCACAGTTTGGCGATAAACGTTCTTGTGATGTTCTGCACGCACCACCAACATCCAGCTCCAGAACGCTTTTCATCTTCTCACACAGAAGCCCCATATCCAGTGTTACGGTTTGAGTGTGTCCCTCTAAATTCATGTGCTGGAACTTAATCCCTGCCAGTACCCTGCTTCTAAAGCGGCTCAGCCACTACACTTCCCAGCTTCTGGGTTGCTCGGCTCTTCCTCTGGAGTTAGATTCCAGGTTCTTGTTATCCAGAACAAAGAATTGGATGGAATGAGCCAAAAAACAGCAGTCAAGTTTATTCGGGAAAGTAAAAGTGAAGAGAGGGGGAGAAGCTGGCTCTGCAGAGCAAGCTCGGGCTGAGAAAAGAGAAAAAGAAGGTAAAAGCAAAAATAAAAGTGTCTCTGTGTCTGGGAAACGCAGCGTGGGCTAAGGTGGAAAGCTATGATGGACGGAGAGTTCTTCGTGTCGTAGGTGTGTCCTTCATATTGTCCAAATCTCGAGGAAACTCGCGAGAACTTCTGCATACAGGTCCTGAGGGGCGGTGCTGGGATCCCACATCTCAAAGCCTGCTCAGGTTCTCACAGGAAATCCACATACGGGCTCTGGGAACTGCTCTGCTCTTGTGTCTGGGATCTTGTAATTAAAGGGTCATGCCTACTACCCCAGCCACTTTTGCCTCCCCCTAATCTCCGGTCTCACTAATGCAAATTTGTTGAGGATTGGGACCTTCAAGGGGTGATCAGGCCAGCCATGGCGGTAGCCACCTATAATGCTAGGACCCTGGGAGGCTGAGGCAGGAGGATCACAAATTTGAACCCAGTCTGGAGAATTTAACAACTTACCAACACTTTGTCTCAAAAAAATAAAAAGTAAAAAAGAGGGAGATGCTGGGGATAGAGCTCAGTGTGAAGACCCAGGATTCAATGCCCAGTACCAGGTTTGAGGAGGGCAGTGAGCGGGGCATGTAGGCTCTGTCCTTACTCTTGGATGAACATGGCTTCCTCAGGACTCAGTCTGTCACCTTGAGAGACAGTTTGTATCAAAGCAGTCCGGTCCTCTTTTGCCTTCTTTCTCCCTCATGTGCTTTCTTGCCCTCTGCTTTGTGACCTCCTATTTCCCAGCTTCTGGAACCGTGAGAAACAAATCCCTTTTCTTTATGCTGCTTATCAGATATTCTGTGACGGCAGCCCAGGACATTCCAAGACACCCAGTAAACACCAGTTTCCACCCTACCCTCCAACCATCATTCTATTGTTGTTATTGTTTTGCATATAACACATCAAACCCAGGGCTCTGCTCACACTGGACGAGTGCTGCCCCACTGAGTTACATCCTCACTACAGTGACTGTAGTGTCACTGTGTGAATTTTACTACTGTGAGTACAGCATATAAATGGGATCCTACAATATTGGGAAGATGGGCTTTTATTTTCAGTACTGTCCATCTAATTTGTAATTACACTGAGTGACAGTCAACATCCGCCCTTTTGATGTTTTATTTTGAGACAGAGTTTTACTAAGTCCTTAAATTGCTCAGGCTTAAACGGCAACTTTCAGTCCTCCTGCCTCAGCCTTCCAAAGTGCGGAGATTACAGGCTTTTGCCACCAGGCTCGGCTGACACTAGCGTTTTTATCTGCCAAGAGATTAAATATTTTTGGAACCCTTAAAACTCTTCCGATACAAGAAGCCAGATTTAATCCAGCGTTTTACCACTGGTAGTCACTTAGTCAATATGCAGAGAATAATTACTGAGCTTCTATGCTGTGTACTGGGGATACAACCATGAATGGGACAGAAAGGTCACTGTTCTCATGGAATTTCCATTCTACAAAAAATGATAAGTAGTACAAATGAGGAACACAGAGATCTGAGAATTTCAGGTATGACAAATACCAGGCTGAAAAAGAAACTGCTCTGTGTGTGTGTGTGTGTGTGTGTGTGTGTGTGTGGTGGGGAGGACTTTAGCAGTGGCATCAGCACAGCCTTGGGGATAGGAGGACACATGGGCTGAGACCTGGAGGACGCGAAGCTTTACAGAAGTGGCAGTGACACAGACGCTCTGGGAAAAGCATTCAGGGCAGGTGCGGTGCATTCTCTGCCTCTGTAGCACAGAGCTGCAGACGAGGTAAAGTGTCAACAACAGGAGTTTGTTTGGCTCACAGTTCTGGAGGCTGGGAAGTCCGGGTACACTGTGCCAGCATCTAGCAAGGGCTTCTATGCTGAGTCACACAAGACAGAAGGGCAAGCTATCACAGGAAAGATGGGGGAATCGGATGGATTCACCCCTTTCATTAGAGACTCCCTCCCTTGATAAGGTAATAATGCATTCTTGAGGTGACCTCATCCTGTGTGTGTGTGTGTGTGTGTGTGTGTGTGTGTGTAGGGAGTGCTCTGAGATCTGAACTCATGGACTTTACACTGAACACATGCCCAGCCCTTCTGACTTTGTATTTTCAGACAGGGCCTCACCATGTCTCTAAATTTCCCAGGTGGAGCTCATACTTGGGATCAATTTGCCTCTACTTTCCAGAGTGCTGGGATTACAGGCCTGTGACCTCACACTTGTCCTCATCTGACACTAACGTTTCCACTGCTTCACATGGTTACAAAAGCAATGTGAGTTTTGGAGAAGACATCGGAGCCATTGCAGAAGCAGAGCAGCAGGTGCAGGGGTCCTGAGGCAATGCTGAATTTAGCTCATTCAAAGAGCAGCCCGGAGGCCCGTGTCTTCAGTGAACCAGCGAGTAGCGTGAGGGAGATGGGGTGGGGGCGGGGAAGAGGGGCAGGGATGAGATCTTTCAGAGCCCGCACATCTTGTAAATATACGTTTGTATTTCTCTTGGGTGAATGACCAGTAGCAGAATCGCTGTGTTTCTGAGGAGGTGAATGCTTCACTTTACAAGAAACCACCAAGACCGTTTTCCAAAGTGGTCCGTCTGTCTCACATTTCCACCAGCGACGGATGCGATTCCCATTGCTCCACATCTCTGCTGACTCTTGATGGGATCAGTCTTTTTAATTTTAGTCATTCTAGTGGGTGTGCCCTGGCATTTCACTGTGGTTTTTCATTTGTATTTCCCTAATGACTAATGAGGTTGAATGCTGTTCCACATACTTATTATTGAACATTTGTGAGTCTTTTGTAAAGTGTCTGTGCTAACCTCTTCTGGCCACTTAAAAGATTAAGTGTCTGAGTTTGTTGGCTGCAGAGGGGTAGCCCAGGGACTTGTCCATGTGATGAAGTGCTCTATCACTGAGCTACACCCCAACCATATTTGTCTCATTTTTCAAAAGCATCTTCTGGCTTCTGAGGGCAGGATAAGCTGCTTCCACAGAGGCCAGAACTCAGCCTGGTTTCTGGGATGGTCAGCTTGGACCTTCCCCGGTTCCTGGCTCACTGCCAGGAGAGATCGGGCAGCTTTGCAGGTTGTCGGTGAGGCTGTCAGCTTGCTGTAGCCTGGACCCACCTTGGGCACAACTTAGTTGGTGGAATGCCTTCCATTTCATCTTCTTTCTTTCCCCAGAGAGGGCCTTATCCCCCTACCCAGCCCAGACAGCAGACTAACCCTGTTTCACGGTTGGCACCAGCATGGTTGTTATCTGTTGCAAAAAAGTTCCTTTAAAAAAAAAAAAGTTCCTTTTGAGCTGGTTAAAAAACTCTACAGTTCATATCCCACCGATGCCTGCCACCACGAGTCCCTTCCCTTGGGAGCCCTTGGGCCTCCTACAGCTCAGCAACTAAAGGGGGCTTCTAGGACGCCAGCCCATCCTGATGGCCACACTTGTTCTCATTGGATGGTGCCATGTACCCTGTTGTGTCTTTTGGGGGACAGCTCACGACCCATGGGAGTTGGAGGATGGGGTCAAGAGGTTGAGGCTGAAGGGCTAAAGGAGGGATTTTTGCTTTGTTTCATTTGTTTTTTTTTGAGACAGAGTCTTACTATGTGGCTTACATTGGTCTTAAACCCACTGTGTAATATGAGTTGGCTTCAAAATCACAGTGATCCTCCTGCCTCAGCCTCCAGGTGCTGGGACAACAAGGCATGGGCCACCAAAACTGGATGTTTCATATGGCTTTGTTTTGTGGTACTAGAGATCAAATCCATGGCTTATACATGCTAGGCAAGCACTATTGTACTGGGATATATCTTTAGTCCTTTTGAGTTTTTTAATTTTATTTTTTAACTTTTTTTGTTTGTTTGCTTGTTCTTTTTTTTTTTTTAAGATAAGATCTCACTATGTAGTTCAGGTTGGCCTTGAACTTACTCTATATCTCCAGGTGGTCTTGAACTGGACACGATCCTCCTGCCTTAGCCTCTGGAATGCTGGTATCATTGGTGTGTGCCACTGAGCTCCCACTGTGCCTGGGTATGGGAGGACTTTTTATCAAGGGAGCCCAGAACTCAACGCTGAACATGCTAATAACAATCATGATGACCATGACAATAATGGTTAACATTTCGTAAGCAGTGCAAGGTGCCAGTCATTGTTCAAATTGACCTTAAAGTCCTCACTGTAAAACTTTCCAGCAGAGTGGCCCAGTTTCCTGCTCCCATCTGGGCCATCACAGTCTGTTCTACAACCAGAGGGAGGCTCTGACCACTGGAGCCGGGTCAGGGCCTTTGTGACCTCTGACTGCCCTCGCTCACTCTACTCAGGTTGCCTTGAGAGTCCTGCTGTGCCCAGCAGTCCGAGGGTCTGAGCTTCCATGCTCTGTCCAGGCCCTAATGGGTTCTGTAGGGTGTCGGGGCTTTGCTAGGCCTGGGCAGCAGCGGCCTCCAGCAGCCTGAGCCTCCTGTAGCCTCCAGACTCCTCTCTCCCTCCCCCACTGGCACCCAGTGTCTGCCCCATGACCAGCATCCAGCTTCCCCTTTCTCTCCAGAACCCGGGCTGGGAGCACCAGGGTGTGACCTGTGGATGGGGGAGGAGGCTTCCGTAGCTGTCATCCCCCGCACCCTAACCTCAGGTTCCTCCTTCTCCAGCCTCAGCTCAGCCTCCCTTGGGGGACTAGAAGTCCCTGTCTCTGCCTGGGTGGCCCCTTTAGTCCTTGCTGCCAACCACTTCCTCATTGGCCAGGGTAGCCCAGCTCGGCCCAGTGGTCGCCGTGTTGTCCCCACCTGCCTTACCTCAAGTCCAAGCCTGTCTGTGGTGGTGTACTTGTGACACTAATTCTCATCCCTGTTTGTCTGTTTTGCTTCAGTTTCCCCTTCCCTCCTTTTTTCTTTTCTTCCTTTCTGCCCTGGGCTTCATTTCCACCTTTATTTGCTTTGTGACCTCAGGCAAGGGCAAGTATCTTTCTGTGCCTCTCTGTGGGATGGAGAAGAAGAAGGTCTGGGAATTAAATGATTTAACGTTTATGACAGAGTCCTGTGCAGCATTAGCATGCACACTCTCATGGTTCTCTCTTAATATCCTACTAACTACCACAAGGGTCTGATGATCAAATATTAGTCATAATTTTAGCTGATACTTATAAAAAGCTGACAAGGCCCTCTCCTATTTATTTTATTTTATTTTTTGGCAGAACCAGGGGTTGAACTCAGGCCCTTGCGCTTGCCAGG
>NDGN011298111.1:0-22108 GCA_002564285.1 Tympanoctomys barrerae
CTGGGGCCTCTCATCCTGCTTCTTCTGTTATGTTTGCCCCCAGGTGCTTTGCCCTTTAGTTTAAACAAGCAGAGGCGGGAACATTGAGCTTCCACTTAGTTTCCACATTGCCTGCTCGTGGATATTTGTATAGGGGCTGAAGGGGCAGAGGAGGCATGTGTGAAAATGTGGGCAAGCTCACTGTGAAGGAAGAGGGGGTGGGGGAGGGAGGAAGAGAATGCAGCTGCCGTGGCTTTATTAGTGTCAGATAGCACTTTGGGGCCCTGCCCATGTCCTCATTGGCCACAGTCTTACCTCTGACTCTTCTCACTTCTAGATTCTCCTCCACAGCCACCCACCAGCCATTTTGAAATGTCTGTCAGTGTAGTATTATTCAAAGGAATGAATTCTATAGTGTGAAATCAGTGTATCCAAAACCAGGTTCTGATATTTCCTACTAATGAATTTCAAAAAAGTAAGTGTTGCTTTGGAACACTCTCCTGGCCTAACTATAAGTAAATAAATGCCTCAATGAGCAGTGCAGGGGTCAGGTTTAATGGGATTAGGATGCTTGTTCAGGGTAACATTACACTAGCTTGGGGAATCAAGTTTGTCAGAACACCATGTGTGCCATCCCAGTCACTTTCTCAACTGTGGCCCATTGTATATAAAAGATCGACCATCTTGGCCCACCTGTCCGCATCTCAACCCCTGCCCCTCTGCCAGAGTACTCTTCTCAGTGCTGATGGACAACTTTGTTTCCTTCTCATTTCAGCTGCAGATGAAGATATCCTTGCTAAAGGAAAACAGTCCATCAGGAGCCAGCCTTTAGGAAATCAGAGCTCAGAAAACGAGATCCTCCTGGAAGGCGATGATGATACTCTATCATCTGTGGAAGAGAAAGATTTAGAGAATCTTGCCGGTAATTCAGTGGTTGTGCAGATGTTTCAGCTGACTCTGGGACAATGAGCACCTGATTATTTACTTTTTCAGCTGTGTTCACCATGTCTACCAAGTCTGTTCCCACAGTTAATATTAATTAGAGATTGTTTTTGTTCTTCAAACTCCGCCCCCATTTTTTATTGTTTCTTCTTTATTCTGTTCAGTCTCCTTACATTCTTCATCTTTTTTCTTTTACGTGTAATTTTCAATGATAAAGGAAAAAAGTTTCGAAGCAGCCATAACAAAATTGATTTAGCCATCCTATGGAAGTAAGCAAATCTTTATAAAAATGAAGGCCATAAGTAAAATTCTACCAGTTGGTTTATAAATAAAGGCAGGAGACAAATACACTATTTGCTTTGATATGCAAGTCTAAGTGAGTATACTGTGTATGCATTTAACTCACTCAGAAAATCAATTCCAAGAATGTAAAGCTTTTCTCAGGATTCACATGTTTTGCCTGATGTAGGAATTTTGATCCCTACTCTGTAGATTCTCAGCTTTACATCTCTTAAGGGAAAAATTTCTCTACTTCCCCTGAAAATTTAGTTATTCATCAAATGTCTTCTTTTCCTTTAATGTTTGTGACTGTTCTTTAAGAAGGAAAGTCTGAGAAGCCATCATTTCTTTAGCTGAAAATTATAGTCTTCCTTCTTGATGATTTTAAGAGAAAAGGCATTATAAAGCTTTTATTTGATGACATCTCCAACCTGTGCTACCAATACAACTTAATAATGAAAAGCAAAAGTAGAAGCGGGGTATCGCCTCTGATGGCCATAAACCCCTCTGTAAAATAAAATAATTGAAATATTATTAAGGATTAGGAGTGGCATGTTAAGTTAGGTGGATATTACTATTCTCACGTGTTTCCTTGAACATCCACTTACACATTTCTACCTTATTTTGCCTCTATTCTTGCTACTAGTGATACGTTCATACAGTAATAGAGGTGAAAGGAAAGTTTAATTATATAATCTTGACAATGGCAATAGGATTAAGAAGTAATCCACACTAATAAAGTGATGTGGGTTAGAAATGAAGTGGAAATTGTCAGGGGTCTTCTGTGGGACCTAGGCTGCCCTGACTCCTGCAGCTGTCTGCTTACCCTATAATTGAATGTCTGCGAGTGATTGAAAAAATGTTATTTCTTCTCAGGATTACATGCTAATGTACAGAGGGCAAAAGGAGACAGCAAAAGAACACATCGCTGCTTATTTCATCCATTTATAGGGATGAGCTTTGGGAAATCATGGCTGTTCTGCAGCTATCTGCTGCCCATCTGCAAACACAATGTATCTGTACATTGGGAATAGAGGGCAAAACCCGCTCTGATCTCCACAGAGCATCCTTTCTATTGTTCTACTGGCACACATTAAGATTGATGTGAGATTAAGGACCATCACCCTCCTATCAGTCGATGGAAATGTCAATTCATCTGAATTTTGAAACACTTATTCACTCATTGATTACCTGCATAGGTATATCTTGTTGAGGTACTATATTAATTTAGAACTACAAGTGCCAATCTTCTCTTTGGCTGTTTCTTTCCTTCTATAGGATTTATACAATGATTAATTGACATGTAATCATAAATCCCTTCTATGTAAGTGTTTACATATTGTATAATTAGTGCTTTCAGTTCTTTTACTTTTATCTCTAGTATACTTTATGCTTTTCTATTTCTGGTGAGTCTTTTGTTTCTAGTAGCAGTCTGATTTGTCTCTTTGATAAACCCTGTGGAGATTTGATTATTCCAATAAAAATTCATTGGCTTGGAAACCCACCCTCCAGCTGTTTACTCCCAGAGTCCCTGAACTACACTAATATTAGATTTGGAAACCTTGAACAATATTTAACAGTGAAGTGGAAGGCTTAGAAAAGAGGCATTTTTACCAGTCTTTCCTTGGGTAAAGAGGCTTTGTGTCAAACTAACACAAAATCTTTGTCAGAGAATACAGTTTATCAGAGAATTTTCCCCTTCACTAATAAGCTAGTGATTGTTTCCCTCCAGCCTCAGCCAGAGTGGAAGTTCACCTCTGGCCTTTGAAGCCTATTGAGGCTCCTTTGCTCCCGGTTATTATTCCATGTTGTGTGATAGCCTGAGACTTGTTTCCTAAATGGAATGTGGATGCACTTATTTAGGAAGAGCCACCTTCTTGTCCAGAAAGGAGACCAAAGCTTTGCACATCCCTTATAAAATACCATTATCATTACCCATCTGTTATAAATCTTCTAGTATGAGAATCCTGACTTTGCATTTTTGGAGGAAGATTTGGGGTGGGCAGAATATAGGAGTGTAGAAGGAATTAACAGTTAAATTAGAAGTAGGTATGAGAATCTAAAAATTAAATGAAATTTCTGGTCAAATTTGATGTTTTGAAAAATGTGATTCCAAGTCATATGGCTCATCTTTTTCTCTTGACAGGTCCTGTTAGCTTGAGCACACCGGCTCAGCTTGTGGCCCCTTCTGTTGTAGTAAAGGGCACTCTTTCGGTCACTTCCTCTGAACTGTATTTTGAGGTAGATGAAGAGGATCCTAACTTCAAGAAAATGGACCCCAAGGTGAGAAGATGAAGAGGGGGTTTCATTTGTTTTTATTATGTGGTGGTGGGCTTCTGTGAGGTAGCATTGGTGCTGGTAAAATCTTACAAGCTAACATGAAAGGCAGTTATATGTTGTTTCCTAGCTTATGATTCCTTTACCATCTAGTTAGATTACTGGAGTTCACTTAGATTAAAAAAAATTTTTTTTTTCATTTAATTGTATTCATCATTAGCTCTTTGTTGGGGAGGGACCTTTGGGAATATTGTCTGAAAGTATATTTTGCCTTAAAAGGTGCAGGGTGAATTAAGCTACAAAATTCAGTAAGTTTGAGAGTGGAATTATTTTGTTTAGCCTTTATGTTTTCTGGATATAATACCAATATATCATTCTCCTTGCTTTGTTCCCATGACTTACTACTTTGTCCTGCGCGCAGGCATGTTTCGTGTGTGTGTGATACCTCTGTTTTCCATTACCTGTAGTAGATTTTACAAGGCACTGCATAATTTCCTATTCTTAAATGGAAATGTAATTTCCCCTTTAAAATGTATTTTTTATTACTTTTCAGACCTTGGCAACTTGATTTTCATGAAGAAACATTTGTGTTTCCTAAACATCATAAAACCAAAATTACATTTTTTTCAGTACTTGCGCTGGTACAGTTTCTTTAAAAATAAGCAAAATAACCTAAAAGAAAAAGTAGTTCTTTAAAAAATGGAATAATTTACTGGTTTTGTGTATACACATATACACTGGTATACACATATTCTGTGTCTGTGAGGAAGTTATTTGGTTTTGAAATTATATGTGAATTTTTAAACTTCAATTTTTTAGAAATATTCCATTGATACAGATTTTATAATATGTAATTCCTTTACAATGAGTCCTTTTTTGGCCTTTCCCATGATGCTAGCACTTTGTTTTCATATCATTGCATGTATTGAGACAGGTCTTGCCAGACCATGTGAGTGGAAGGCCACGAAGGAGCTGATCCTTTTGAGCTAGGTGATTCACCTAATCCAATGTAGAAAGAACTGTAATTCTGAGATTACATGATCCAGAAATTTTTGTTCTGCTTTGTTAATGTCTGAAAATGTGTTTTAATTTCCTTAGGCAAGAAATGTTATGAAAATTAGTTAACCTGCTTGATTTCTGGTAGTTTGTGAATTTAAAAGAGGCAAAGATTTAGCTCAGAATATTCTGTTATGCTTTTGGGATAGATGTAGTTAAAGTCTAAAATCTAATTTAATTTAAAGGTGTCGAATGAATTATTCTCAAAATTAAAACATTCGCCAATCTTTGGACTAGGTTCTTTGAAGTTATTTGCTCCTTAGGGGAAGCTATAACTTTTACTTCTCTCTGATCTTACTCTGTAGCATCATTAAATTAATTTTCTCTATTGCTTGTGAAATATGGGATTTTGTTGCTTAATCATAGAAATCATTTTGTATAACTTCATCCTACCTAATGTCTCATAAGTAAAAGCTCTTGCCAGTTCATACTTAGTTTTTTTCCCCAGCAATTATTGGAATTTTTTTTTTTATTATTTTGTAGAGACATTGATGCTTTAAGGTATTTTGTAAATAATATTTTGCGGCTGTTGTGATTTTTTCCTTTCTTATACTGTATTAGATAAGTAGGAAAAAAGATAATGAATTTGGGTTATTTTTGCTTTTCAACTTGCTTTATGGACTAGTTAGAGAAAGTTCTGTTTCTAATGCGATAAATACTTTTTTGATTGAAATAATGATCATTTTAAGATTGTATTTTTTTCTTTGAAATGAAATATGGTTCCTGTATGTTGCTTCATACAAGCACTGCTTACTTTGGAAATGGTCTTAAAATTCAGACCACATTTTCCCCTAGAGAATAAATTTGTTTTCTTATTTTAAACGATTAGTGAGTATTCAGAAATAGTGAGTTTGTTTTATATTCACAGGAAGAGAGACCAGAAAAATAGGTATAATATACATTGAAAGGGTAGGGATGATTCAGAACTGATAAGACTAAAGCTATGTTTTTAATACAATATTTTGCCAGAGAAGTTTTATCAGGAAATTCTACAGCATAAGCTTCCTCTGTGGAGTGAGCAGCTTCTGAGTAGTTTCTGTGTTTCATCCATCTCTGCTACCCTGCTCCTCAGCCTCTGCATGCACCCCCCACAACTTCTGATCTCAACACTGCATTTTAGAACGTTTTTCTCTGCACATCTTACTCATGGTTGTTTTTCAGTAATTTATAAAAATAGGCTAATTAAAAGTACCATTTGTAGATTAAAGATAAGAGATACCATATTCTGTACCTGTGCCTCAGATTAGCAAGGTTAATGGGGTGTATATTTCTTTCCAACATAAAGAAGATGAACCAGGTCTTTTAGGATACTTTCAGTTTTACTACTTTAATATTCCAAATAGTTCTTCCCTTGAATTAAAGAGAAACCTTTGTCAAAATTGAAATACTGAAATGAGTTAGTTGGATTGTTACTTTAGAAAAGCAGAAAGGGAAGAGAGAAGGGTATATTTTCTTTTAGTAAATTCTTGAGACAAGTTTTTTTGTGGTCATAAAAATGGTATGAAGACCTTTTCTGTTTTAAGTGCCTATAAGCAGTTGAAGAATAATTCTTGAAATATAATAAAAATGATCATAGGTATGGTACTATTCCCTTTAAAAACTGCAATAATTTATAAATGTGAATTGTTTCCATTGCTAGTTGCTGGAGGTGAGGGATGTTGCTGTACCAGTTTTATCTTTCAGAGTGGCTGATTTAGTTGTTAAAATTTTATTATTCAAATGTTGAAGAAGACTAGTGCTTGAAGTCACATACCAACTTCATTAACTATTCAGAAAAGATTCATAAAAATTTCTGTTGTGTTGGCTTCTTAAAAAAATTATAGCTAAAAAATAAAAATTTCTAATGTGAAATTTAAAAAAAAGTTAGGGTCAAATTATCCTTCCATATAATTTTCTTTTTGCAAGTATGAAATATTAATCTTAAAATCTACAGAACAAATATACATTATATCTGAGTAAAATTAATACTGTTTTCTAAAGATTTTGTTGGGAATTAATACAGTTACTTCTGCAAAATGTGCTGAATTTTAAATTTGGAATCAAAAGTTCATGAAGCTTTCTGCATTTAGTTCTCAAGTTCAAATTTTTTACATTGTGAATTAAAACAAGCACCCCTCACTTGCCTTCATTTAAGAACAACCCACAAACAGTCGATACAATGTAAAGTATTATTTTTATTACTGTTTCAACAAGACCTCTTAGGGAGAAGGTAGAGGTGTGAGAGAGGGAGGAGACAATCTGACATTGGCACTGAGATACATTTAACATCAGCAAAACGTTTTTAAAAGAAATTTTACATATAGTTAAATAATTTTTTCACTTGGTGACAACATTCAGGCAACCAAAGAGAGCGAGAGAGAGCGAGAGTGAGAGAGAAAGAGAGAGGGGTAGAGAGAGAACTAGGAGTAAAGGAGGCAAAGAGGGAAACTACTTACTATACACTGATTGAAAGGTACCTTGGGTTTCATTTTCCGATGGCACAGCCGCATTGCTTCTTTTGTGTGACCTTTTAAATTCACATTGTAAGAAAACGATCACTTTTGTGCAAGAATGTGATGGGGGGGGGTCTGCGCTCTTTTGTTGGCTTCTTAATTAGCGAAGGTCTGCCGCCTGCCTGCTCCAGGTGACTTACATGAAAGTTCGTGTCCAGAGTTTCTGCCGTGAGTCGCTGATCCGTGCGTTGTGTGCGAGAGAGCACGCTTTTCAAGCATTCCCCAGCACCCTATAGTTTGTCCAGGCTTTTGGGATTGGTGAGGATTTCCCTGGCCAACCTCCAGGTCTGCTTGGCAGCGCTCTCCAGGGCCGAGTGGGGCTTGCCCTGGAAGAGGTCGAGGTTGGGCAGAAAGTAGTGCGGGCAGCGGCGGCACTGCAGGCAGGAGATGAGTTGCAGCAGGATGCCGTTGAGCCGGTCGCCCAGGCACGCCTCGTCCCAGTCCGTTTCCCGCGGGTGCTTCTCGCACTCGTACAGCAGCAGGGTCTTCATGTGGTAGTTGTTAAGGGGCTGGCCCGGCAGCTCCAGGTGGCGGTCCCGAAGCGTCTTAAGCACCGAGAGACACTTGTTCCGGCAGCCGCCCATCAGCAGGCGGTTCTCTGCCTCCCCAAACTGGAGCACCCAGGCGTCGCTCTCTGCAGAGCTCTGCTTGCCGGTCAGCGAGTAGCACTCCTTGGAGAGCAAGTTGAACCCTTCGGCCTTGACCTCCGCCACCCGATTGGGGCCGGGCCAGGGGATATGGGGCATAGGCCACTGCGCTGCGCTGCGGGGCCAGATCCCCGTGCACTTGAACGCTGGCGTGATCTGCACCACATAGCGCTCCCTGATGCGCAGCTTGACCTCGCTGGTGTCTGCAATCATCTTGACCACGTCCCGGTAGCTGCACTTGTCCACAGCCTGGGCCACCAGTGTCTGGAAGCGCGAGCGGATCTTGCGCGCGGAGAGGTAGCCCGATGCAGTGATGAACTCGACCCACAGGGACATGCTCCGCTTCCGCCCATCGCTCAGTTTGAGCACAGCGCAGCCGGGCAGCGAGCCGTCGTCCACGAAGTTGAAGACGCCCATCTGGTTCAGGTAGAGCACCACCTCGAATTCGGTGGGCGAGATGACCTCGAGTCCCTCGTAGCGGGCATCGATCTCGCTGAGGGAGCTGATGAAACGGGGCTCCTGCACCTCCACCTCCTTGAGCACGTCGGAGACCACCTTGCAGACCTCACGGATGGTCTTGGCTATGGCTGCCTTGCGCGCCTGGCAGCGCTCCGTGTAGTATTTATTGAGCTGGTAGACCAGCTTGGCCTGAGCGGCGATCATGTTGGGGCACAGGTCCGGGCTGTACACCGGCGTCTCGCAGTACGTTGAGGGATCCAAGGCTCACTCGCTGGTGGTGGCCCTGCGGCTTTCCGAAGAGGTGGTGTGCTCCCCCCTGAGCCCCACTTTCTTGGATTCCCACCTGGGCTGTCGGCTGGCGCCTTAGCCTTCCTCTTCTTCTCCTGCTAGTAGTCTCTTCTGCAGAAAATTAGAAGGTGATGGAGTTGGGAGGGATGTCCCTATCGGGACTTTTTTTTTTGGCTTTTTCTTTTATAAGTAAAATAAAGATAACCATGTGCAGGGAAGGTTGAGGGGAGGGGTGAGGCGAAAGAGAAAAATTGAGATTACCAAAAGGTTTAGGTTTAGATGTCTGCTGCCGAGATTGCCCAGCTATCTGGAGATGAAGTCTTTAAGTGGCAAAGTAAATTTAAAAATAAAAGCCAGGCATTCGGTGGTTCATTCTTAAAACTTCTCTCCAGCGCTGCGAGGGCTTCTTCACCCTGTGGAGGTGATTCGATCCCCCACAGCCCCCAGCAGCCGGGAAGTGCAGGATGTAATTAACGTCCAGCAAGCGGTGGCGAAGTGCAGCCCGGTCCAGTGCGCTGGAGGTTTGCAGACCCAGCAGCTCCGCGCACAGCTTTCCTCTCTGCTCAAGGCCCGGGTTAGCGCAGTTTTTCTCTTTTCCTACTGGAGGCGTTGTTTGGATTAGGTTGGTTTGTGCCTAGTGGGTTCTTCTTGTCTTTCCCTAGGTGCAAACCGCTGGAAGTTGTTTGATACTCATTTCTGCTTCGTAATTTATACTTTTGGCCCTCACAAAATCTATTTTAATGTGACGAAGTCGTTGCTTGCGTTGCATCTGGCCTGTAGTTAAAACGATCCAGGGTTTTTCCTCTCTAGGTTGCTTGTGCAGATGCCACTTTCTGAGTCTTCTCTTTCCCTCCCTCCCCTCCTGTCTCCTGTCTCTCCCCTCCCCCCTTGATCTCTCTCTCTCTCTCTCTCTCTCTCTCTCTCTCTCTCTCTCTCTCTCTCTCGGAGTTATTTAGTTTATGAATGGCCCCAAGGCCATCATGAGGGGGTGGAGCTTCAGTTCCTACAATCCCCATCCGAGCTGTCAGTGCTGTGGCCAATCCGAGAGAGAACACAGGCTCTCGGCGAACGGTAGCAGCCACTTGATAAAGACAGGGGGTAAAGAGAGAAGTAAGAAGATAGGAGGAGATAGTACAGGTCGAAGCTCGCACACTTTGGGCAGCTCCCCCCACCCCCCAGTTGCTCAGAAGAAAAGGAGAGTCTCTAGAAGGGCTCTCCGGCAGTGGCCAGAATTGCACGAGGGACAGTAGCAGTGGTTCACAAAGGTTCACTTTTTTTTTTTTTTTTTTTTTTTTNTTTATTCTCTCCACATTGTTCAGGAGAATGTGCAAACTCTAACAAAATTACTTTGGCTTGAAGGCACATGGGAGGAGGAAGAAGAACTTGAGAAGGACCTAATTTTCGTAGGTCTTTTCCTCTAGTTCTGTCCTCCTGTCTTCTCCCTCCCTTTGTCACTGAGAGCCAGAGCACTCGCTGTGTGCACCAGCGTGTGGGGGTGGATATAGGCTGAGGGCTTATAGCCATAAATCCGTTGTCAGTAATTTCCATATGTTGTTGAAAACCGGGGCAGGACAATAACTAGTCCAAGCACATTGTTTGATAACTATTTCATAATTAAATTCAAATATTGTTAACGTCATTATTTTATCATTACAAGAATTAGATAAGAGAAAAATGTGGAGAGAAATAGTGTGAATTTATTTGGTGGCATTTGGAAGGATATAAGTTAAAATAACCTTGTAAAATTGTGTCAAACTCAGTGAATAAAGGAGGGAAATGAATGTGAACCTGAATCAAAGTTTTCTTAATTTGTTAATGTAAGTTCAGTTTTGACCATCCTATCAGACAGGACAGTTTCATTTGTAAAATCATTATTTTCATAATTGACTCTTTTTTTTAAAAAAGAACTTGACTGCTGCAAAAATCTCTAACTATCCTGTTATTGATTATACAGATGGCTTCCCTTTGGTATTTCAGTGGAATGCATGTGTGTGCCTTTATTAACGTATGTATTATCCTTAACAGGCTTTACCTGGAGTAGCCTTCCAGAACTTTCGCAGGAGACAAAGCTATAACATTGTTGCTCATTTGCTTACTATTGAAACTCCATCTTTGAACCTAAGGTGTATGGATTCTGAGTCCTTTTAAGGTATTCAACTAGTGGGTAGGTTTTAGTTTGAGTTGGGAGATAATATACTAAACCTGGCTTGTGTAATAAAATAAAAGTCTGTGAAGCCATTTACTCAGAGCCTTCTTTTTGCAAAACCGAGTGGCTTTTACAGAACCCCTTAGAAATGTTTGTTTTGCTTTCTTCAACTCCTACCAAGTGAACCTGAATTCAGTTGCATAGGGAAAGTTAATTTCCATCTTCTTGGCGTCAAACACCTGGAGCTCAGGGTCTTCCTTGCTTTCCCCGTGGACGCTGGCGGCATGTCACTCTCTCCTCTTAAGGTCAAAGTCCCCTTTTTAAAAGAGCATGTGTGGGTTTTTTCTTTTTACAATGAAGCCGGATTTACTGCTTTGGACTTATCTTTAGTGACAAGGACTTGGGAAGAACAATTGTAAGTAAGCCACGCGGACCTGGAACTCAGAAGCGCGCCTTAGCCTCCTCTCTGAGTGGCGGGACTGGGGCGTCGGCGCCCGCGCCCGCGGGTTTGCGCGTGGGAGGGCCATGCTGTGCTCTGCGGCTGATGAGCTCTTCCCCGCCGAGTCACACGGGTGCTCTGGGGGAGGCGACGAGGGCAGGAGGGGCACTCTGTCCCGGCGTGTTGGGGACTAGCCGGAGACTGGTGGCGGGGCTGATGGGGCCCAGCAGACCGGTCCATCCTCTCTGTGGCGGCATCTTCCTTGCCTCAGCCTTGCGAGTGGAGGAAGCGCCCGGGGAGTGTTTGCAAACAGCCTGGAGCTCCTTGCATGCCCGGACACCCGGCTCCCTTGCGCCACACGTTAGCCTAGGACTGAAAGATGATAAAACGTTACAAATGTTTTGATTTAAAAACAATTCATTACCAATTTACCCTGTCTAAGTTAGATGCTCTAGTAAATAATAAATCAGTTAAACAAAGGCAACTTTAATTTATTGCCGCGGTACTAATTAGAAACATCATTCGAGCAATAAACTTAAACACTTCCAGCAAATAATGCTGGCCCCTCCTGCCACCACTCTCTGGGCTGCCTCCGCCCGCAAGCAGCTTCAGCTGCGTTCGCCGCTCCTCTTCCTTTGGTAGAATAATTGAAGGGGAAACGGTATCCGCGGAGGCTGTAATTGAAGAGCCCCGTCACCTCCGCTTTTATGTATGTTAGTGTAGAAGTCCATCAGCAGCTCCTGGATGATGTATTAAAACGAAGTGGGCGCGCCTTCTGCAGCAGACGCTGTATTCTGTTAAAGCAGACCAAATGAGAGAAAGAAACTAACTATAGGCTAAAAGCCACTTCAAGTCTGCAGACCGATTGATCTGTATTCTCTTGTTATAATCCGTCTCATCATACTTGAGTTAATGAGGCAAAGGAAGGGGGCGCGGAATCTGATGGTCCTTGACAAATTCATTAGGGAGGCTGCGGGACATTTTATTTGACTGTTTAACATCTTGTTTGTTTGGTTTAGGCTGTGCCAACATCAGCGTGCTCCTGCCCAGTGCTGCGGTGTTGGGCTGCCTTCCTTCCTAAAGAGGGAAGGCAGACATCATCAGGGAGAGAGTGGAAGTTTTTGTTTTGGACTTTGAGTAGTCTAGAACCTTTACACTCCTCTAATTTTTCCCTTTTCCACTTGCACACTAGGAAGTTTTATAAAAATGTGGTTGGTGATATGGAGGCAGGCATATTTTTAGTTATGTAAGGTGTGTGCATATGTAAAGCTGTAGTCTGAGAATTTCCCAATTTCTTTTCCAAATTGAGCCAGATTATAGCAAGAGCTGTTCTATTTTTTCTTTTTCTTTTTCTCTTCTTTCTTTTTTTTTTTTTTTTGAGAAATGTGTATTATTTAAGGTCCAGATAAGTAGCAGATTACTAATTATGTTGCTTTTACTAGATTATGATTAAATGAACTTTGAATTATTAATTTATTCTTTTCTTTATTGAAGCCCTTACAAGTACATAGATATGAAAATTTAAAACAAATATGTTTTAAAGAAGCAAATTTTTTATTTCAAATTTGAGTCATAATTATGGACTCAAAATTGTGCTAAAATGTCAATAAATGTACAGAACACTTAAATGAAAATACTTCTAATTGAAGAATAGGCAATTATGCTACAATGCTACCCTTATGATATTTTATTCTAAAACAGCACTGAATTTTCTCCACATTGCCTTGTAATGCAGTAAATAACCAAACTGGGAAACTTTCTTATGTGAGGAACCGAGGTATATTTTCTTTTTAATATAAACTTAAACAGCGTCAACTTAAATGCTTTGAGAAAGAGTCCTGCCTTCCATTTACAGGAAATCAGTATGGGAGGAAAAAGGAAACTGATGCCCTTTACCTGTCATTTTTATGTATTCCTGTACTGCTGATGAAGCTGGAACTGCTGCAGGAAACACATGGATTTGAAAAGAAATTATTCAGTAGTTCATGTTGTGTTTCTCAGAAGCAAAATCAAACCAATGGATGAAATCACTGCTTCTGTATGCCTGACAGCTACAATCCTGCTTACATTTCCAGAGAATGCAGAATCTGTAAATTGTTTTACTCTTTGCTGATCTTTACTTAGGTCTATATTTACTAAGTTAAACTTAAGTGCATTTTTTACTTTATCAGATTAGTGACACTTAAAAGGTATCCATTTATTTTGTTACTTGTAGGAATATGCAGCCTTTCAATATACTTCCCTAAGGGGTACACAGATTTTTAGATAGAATTTTGTTTTCCAGGAAACATCTTAGAGCCATTCATGAAAGATTAAATTTCTTACTTTTTTTCTTAAGAGAAAAAAAAAAAACTTTCTGGAGGATTTATACTTTTTAGGAAACAGCTGGCTACATGTTTACATGTATATATTTTGACACTCTGAAATCTTTGAAACATCTATATGGTTGCCAAATTCTTAGTTTTTAATATACTTGAGTAGTTGACATAGTTATAAAGATGCTTGCTTTTTTAAAGAGAACTTTTTGGTCAGATTATAAATTGGGAAATAACACACTATTAAATTAATTTAAAAACTATCACAGTAAAAATAAGCAAATAATTCAGACATGGTTTGTTACTTTATTAGTTAATGAAATTTACTGAAGTATATGTAAGAAGTTTTAACTGTTGTCATTGTTATGCTGTACGTAGTATATTAAGTCAAAGTGCATTCTTTTTTGTTACTTTTATTTTTCTCTCAAGTGACCCAGTGTCCCAAAACTCTGAAGTGTCACAGAGATTGTCTGTAACCTGATGATAATTATTTTGGAACCGATCTAGAGTAGACATAATTGAATGTTTGCCTTGAGTAGTTTACTATGGTTCTTATTAATAATTTTAAATGGTCAGTCATGCTGCTAAATAAGGTATATTCCCTCTCTCATAGAATAGCCTTTAAAAAAAAAGGCTGTTTTTGTACTCTCTTTGTAGTATAATTGCCTATTCTTCAATTAGGAGTATTTTCGTTTAAGTGTTCTGTACATTTATTGACATTTTAGCACTATACCTTGGTGTCCCTAGGGTAGTGTTCTCATTTGAACAGTTGAAGCTTAAGGTGATGGTATGGCAGGCAAAGCAGTCGCTTTGACTTTGTATGTGGTAAGCCTATCAAAGTGTCCTGAAAAAATAGAATGTTTTCATTTACTTTGGATCAATTCTATTTCATGGACATTTTGAAATCATTTGAAATATTCTCATACTATTGTATATGTGATTAGTGATATTTCCTCCCAACTTGACTTGTACATGTATAACTCATATATTATTTAGGAGGATGAGAAAGTTAAAAGTATGATACAATGCTAGATATTTCTCTCCAGGTTGAATAATAACTATATCAATGTGTACTATATTAAATTATGTATAATTTGATTTTAGGAAAATATACAATGAGTAAGAAACTTACTGAAGAAAATGGAAGTAAGGAAGCTTTTAGCCTTAATGAAAAATAAATACAATTGTATTGTTGAGCTAGGTCATGTAAGTTTATGAATATCCAAATTAATGTAGTGAGTTTTCAAAAACTATTTCATTGAACTTGCTGTATTCTCATTTATGTTGCTAAATGCCATTTAGCATTACAAAGAAATAATTTGTTTCTTATAAATACATGTTTTCACTATAGACATCACATTCTTTTTATTTCCACATATAATTGTTCTGAAAAGTTAGAATGAGGTTCTTTCCTTCTTTTTCCTTCCTTTAATTTTTTTAACAATTTGAACTAATTAATATGCTATGAGATAAATATTAACTTTGGCTGCCAAATAACTTTAGATTTCCTAACTTCTGACTTTCACAGTAATCTTCAGATGAAAAGGTACATTTGGTAGAGCCAACTTTTAACTGTTTACAAGATGATTGTATATAATACAGGGATTATTCTTTGTGACACTTCTACCTACAGAACCAAATTTTGCCTGTCTTCAACTTCCAGAAGATGGACAGGGAAACCAGAATTAGTCATTCCTGATGTTATTGCTACAGAAAATCAAAGTTGACTCACTGTTTTAAAGAGGTGTGATCTCCTTTATTTATGAAGACAGTATTTTAAACTTATTTGCAGTGTGGTTCTTAGAGGTTAGTCATTTTCACATGCATTTCGGCCATGGCTTGTGATCAGTGCCAGGCATCAATGAAACAGATCAACAAGATTATCGATAGAGTGTATGTCCAAATTGACTATCTGCATTGGAAAAATGTAAGGCTTGAAATATGCTCTGGCCTATTGTTTCATTTTGTGTTGTTTTGTGTGCCACTCCAAAGTAGGTCACTTGACACATTTTGTGAACCTATGTTCAGAAATTATCAGGTAAAGATAATCTCTGAGTAGTTTTTTTGTTGTATTCTAGCAAAGCAACCATTTAAAACATGTTGGTTTTTAAAAAATACTTTGGTATTATAGGACTTCATCTATGTTATTAGCAGTAATTTGGCATGTATTTTCTTTTAAGATTACAAGGCATTTTTAGTGAATGTGTATTATTCTTAATAGAAATGTAAAAAAAAATAGTCTGTTTTTTTCTTCAAATGTTGTGAGTTAGAATAAAGATGATATACAAAGAGGGTTTCTCTGATACTTTATAGTACACAACAAAACTCCTTCATTGACAGTAATGTATGTATAAGTAACATTTGTATATATAAATGAAACAGTATTTGATCATCTAAGGAATGGTAACTTATTCTTTAACCATAAAAAAAAAAAAAAAGCTAGGCTCCAAAGTAGCTGCCCTACCTATGGGTATTGCGGTTCTGCCCGTTGGTTTATTTTTGAATTTTCCCTGTTTTCCTTTATCTTTGGATCCTAAAAAGGCATTTCTTATATTATAACTGGATTTCTCTGTAGACAAAATTTAAGTTAGTAGTTTTAAATCAATCTACATAGAGTAGAAAATCTTTGATCTATAGCTGTGACTGTTTTCAAGTGATTTGTTTGCTGGGACTGGACACTATCCATGCCCTTTCACTCTGCTATCAGCTAGGTACATGCCAAGGACCTGCAGGCTGCCAGATACATAGTTAATCATCATATTGGGTCAGTAAAGATTTCCAGCTAGACTTAAATAGGTCTTTTATTTTGAACAGTTATATGTTGTATGGTAAATTTTTGCTTAAGTGTTCTCCAAATTAATCTTTTCTGTAAATGAATCTAGACTTTTCAAAAAGTATAGTGTCAATTTAAAATGTGTAATATCAGTCTGTATATTTTTTAAAAAATACAAAGTTGTTTCTGTCCTGTGGCTTATCTGGATAGATTAAAGGAGATTGTACAAGAGTAGCAATGGAGAACATCAGCCTAGGAAACAAAAAGCTCTGGATTTTTGTCCTGACTTGGCTGTCTAGGTGATGTTGGTCAACAAACCATGTCCACCCATTGTTTTTTCAATTACTAAATGAAGGGTTGAGTTAGGCAATCTCTGCTTTCCTGGATATAATAGTCTGAAATTTTTTTTTTAACCATATCATCATGGTAGTTGTTGACATTGTTCTTAGTATATTTCAATAGAAATCTTTGTGTGAAAGTTTAACCTTTCCAATCCTGCTGTGATGTGCATATATGAAAGTTTTTAACATCAACAAATCATAAGAAGAAAAAAACTTAGGTATGGCTTTAGATTTAGTGCAAAAGTTACATACTGTATTTTAAAAACAGTTGTGAAGGACAGCAAAGTAGTGATTTGGAAGAAATTCTAAGAATATATTAATTATTGATAGGAGTTGGATCATAAATTTATTGAAAGAAACATTTACATTGCTATATCTGTTTGTCTATCTGAAGAGTGTGCACAAGGTTAGCAAATTAGCTTTCCAGAAATGTTGAACAGACTCAGTGTTTTAGATATTTTCATAAAGATTAGATATTCTTAAATATTAGTTCTTCAAGCCAAAGAAAATTGTTTACCATTCATTTAAAAGTGGCTAATTTTCTCCTTACAGAAATTCTATTGCTCAAAGCAGCTATGATATTTTCCAGTTCATATTATGTTAAAAGATGGATCCAAGCTGGGAAGTGGTTCTCAAAATATGATTCGCTAAGGAAATGAAAGTTTTATATTACTTTCTCATGCTTTTCACTTGTTTTCATCAGAATTTGCATTGTACTTTCATCAGAAGATCTGACAAGCATAAAAGTGTTAACATCTTTTATTTTACAGATGTTCTTAGTTTTCTCTCATACTGTAAAAGATGCTATATCAGAATAGCCTGGTAGGAAGTAATTTCAACACCTTCTTTCACTTACATGATAACTTACTATTTGCCTGAGCTTGTGGATCTTTTTGGAAGAAAGGCAAGGAGCAAGAAAGGATAACATACTGGAATCTAATTGTTTTCTTTTTCAGATATAGATTAATCTACTGTATTAGAATTCTGTCCAACCTAGCATTTAATTGGCATAGTTGTGTTACTCTGGCTTTTCTTTAATGCTCTTTGGATGTCCCTCATTGATGCAGCCAGAGTGCCAGGTGACCACCGAGAAAGTTGTTGATGGATACTCTGTGGGTTTGCAAAGTGCAAACCTGAAAGACCTAAAGATGAGAAATGCATTACTATTTGTGAATTTGTTTTATCTCACTTCACTTGAAAATTTATGAGTAGCGTGGCTTAAGGGTGCTGGAGTTGTGTGTTCCAGGGCTTGCCCCTACTGATAACACCCTTGTTGGCGTGAAAGTGCAATGCAAATTATGACAGTTACAACCTTCTGTTTTGTTTAACCTGTCAGTAGATTTCCTGGCTCAGTGCTGAGGGCAATGGTGTGTTCAGCTAGTCCATATTCACCTAAACTTAAAAGGTCAGGTTTCTACAGGCAAGCCTAGTCAAAGCCTAATTGATGAGGAGGGCAGGGAGACAGAATTTACTGTTCTGTTGGCTAGTTTCATATCGTTAGGTTGTCCTGAAAGCATCAGGCAGTCACAGCCCCTTTCATGTAAGTGCTGACCCTAGACAGGAGCTGACAATCAAAGGAGGCAGCCACAGGAACCAGTGCAAGTAGGCTATTGATTTTTCAGTTAGGTCTAAGTAGTTTGTAGTATGGGTAATGGGTGACAGAGGCAGGTATGTCATTATCAATGAGCTCCAGAACAGTAGCGACAGCCCCTCCTCATATTTCCTTCAGCACTGACAGTATGCATCCAGAGGCAGTCAATAAATTGCCCAACCCTTAACTGACAAGTGCTTTGGAGGTTTGAGGGGTGGAAGTTACAGCACTAAACTTCTCTACTTGAACATGTACTAGATCTAGCAACAGAGTCAGTAATTATAACTTTCTGAAGTTTTGATTTGGCTAGGTTTGTGCAATTCTGAAAGGCAAAACAATTTTTGAGCATGGGCAAATCTAACAAGCATATTTGCTTAGTTACAGGTGGACCTGAGCCAGTTATTTGTAAACATACTCTAAAATGTTTATGTTAGGTTACTGTGATATAGTTTTGCTTTTATTTCAATTTAGTTCTTTATTTAAACATAGATATCCTTGTTATAAAATTTAAGTCACTGGAAGTTGCCCCTCAAAATTCATTTAAATTCCTACTCTGATCTAAAATATTTTAACTGTAGACCCATGGGGAAGGGTAGGCTTGACCCATTTTGGAAATGCAGCTAAACAGTTGCTATTTAACCTTAAATTTATATTATTTTTATAGTAAAATAATCGGGAATAGGGAGGAGGTTTAATGATTAAAGCCTGATAAATTATGGTTACTTCTGAATTGAAAAAGAAGTGTGGGTGATTTTTCCCTAAAAACATTTCATATATCTATTTACATTTAAAGAAGGTATAATCTGTGTTCATGTGAACAACAAAATGTAACAGGTTTTGACTAAAAGTGAACTTGCACTAAAATGAATTAAAGATAATTTTGAGATAGTTTGAATTTAAACCAATCTCAAATTTGTTGCAATACACAAGTAATATAAAAAGATGGTAATATTTATAAGTAGAAGTGGGAGTTTGAGTTGTACCAGGGTCTTTGTAAATTACCACATGCTTACATTTTTCAAAAACTTTAAACAAATTGAAATAAAACAGAAAAGTAAATGTTTTTTAAAACTTCCTTAAATAACTTATCGTTATGATATCTTGTTTAACACTGTGATATTGTACAGATCCAGAGTTTAAGTTTGTAGTGTCATCTAGCTATGTGGTATCCTGCATGACCACATGAATCATTTCCATTTCTCCAGTGCATCTACAAAGCCCTTAAAAAAAAACCAAACTAGCCTGTTAGCTCATAGGGAAGGTAAAAATGCTTAAGTGTAATGTCATGTCTGTGTAAATGCTCCTTTCTTCCTTTTTTAGAAAGTAGAGTGCACAAATTTGAAAGGTGACTTTTTGCTACAATTTTGAAAAAGTTCATATTATGTAATTAATATTTAGGGAGGTCTTATTCCAATCTTTTTCTCACCTTTTGAGTCTTATGGATGCAAAATTCCTTTAAAGATTGTTTTCTTCTGCTGTCCAGTAGTCATTGACTTGACCTGTATTTTTCCACTGGATTAAATAAAAGATTTAACCTGAGATCTTGCAACCTCTGCATCACTGAGTAGATTGTGGATAGAGCTTCTTTTGCTTCATTTGTAATCATTCCTTGAATACATTGTTTCTTCAAGTATGAAAAAAAAGCTGTGGAGAGGGGACAAATTAAATTTTCATGAAAGAAAATCCTAATCAGCAGTGACAGTGTAAGAGAAAGATGATTGCCACTTGGTCATTGCGGAGAGGCACTTAGACTTGGTGTCAGTGCTTCTGTTAATGATGACTAATGTCTTTCTTGGAGCAAGTGCTCAGACCTACTGCTACAGTGTGGAGAGATGGCTCAGCAGTAGATGCCAGGAAGCAAAGGCATTAGGTGCCCTAAAAACAAAGACTTTACTGCGATCAGTTTGGCAGACTCTATTGTTAGAAAATGAAAACATAATTCTATTCCATCTAACCACAAATTACAAACTTTTATTTGTGGTGTTGAGATATTACTTTCAGATTAACTATAAATATATCAAGAAATATTAATAAAATATGGTTTTTGCTTCACTAGTAGAAATGGACATACGTATTGCACTGCACAAAATTATTTGTGTTAAAATTTTAACACAAAGCGAATTTACAGCAGCTTTTTTTCATAGCACACTGCTGTATTCCAAGCAAATGTTTTATAGTTACCAAAAGAGAATGAATGATTCAAAAGATCTTTTTAGATCTTTTAATCTTAAATATACTGCTTACAAAAAGAAGATGACATGTATTATTTCTTCAGCTTTTCCCCAAAGTGTAAGACCTTTCAGAAGGGCATTCGCAATGCTTGTCATATTTTTTCGTATACATCTTATTGGGCTGACATGTCTTGAGAACCATGAGAACACAGATGTCATTGCATTCAGACAACACTAATTACTCTGGGATCTTTGCAGCCTCAGTGCCTGCATGTAACTGTCGATTATGATTGTTCATGCATTCTACAGTGGGGACACTTTGCACATGAAAATACTGAAACAAAAACAGTGAGACAGGCCTATTAGTCCCCTATTGTTCTCTAAAAGAACTTAGGAGAAAAAACAATTCCCGACACATCAATTTTATTCAGTATTTTACATTCAAACCATGTTTGGCAACATTGTTTTTTTCTGAAGTAAGTGTGTTGTGCTTTAGTGTTCAGTGAAATCTATTATCCATCTGTTCTTTAACCTTCTTGAGCAATCTTCTACATTACTTTGTCTTCAAGCTTCATGGGAAATTTCTTTATGTAACTTGTATTTTAACAGAAACACTAATTGTGTTATGAGTCTTTAGAAAGTGACAGTGCAAAACAATAAATATGTATGGTGTGTTCTTCTGGTGTGCAATTTAATGCTTAATGAGAAGCTGCAGCAAATATGGTTATTCTCAATTTAGATAAGTGCAGTCATCTTATGCTTTTAACACAGGTCAGTTCTTCTCTTTGTTTAGTTTTCTCTGTAACATTCTAGATTTTATTTGAAGATTCATAATGTTTAGGTGGCTTTATAATAGTAGAGGTCAAACTGTGGTCAGATTTGAGCCCTCCCTATTTAAGATGAAAACCAAATACACATTTTGATAAAAAGCATAATCCATGTTAATTACCGATTGGAAAATAAAAAGCTCCAATAATGTAACTTCATATGCTGATGAAGCAGAATTGAAGCGGCTTGATCAAAGATGTATGATGAGATAAAACTGCAGTCTCTGCCGTACAGTTATAGTAATTATGACTAATGAACCGTCCAGTCTGTATGAAATGGCATGCCCACAGGGACTGTGTCCAATCGGTTGTGACTTCTGCAAGCTGAACAAGCCATCGATGGGGCTTCATATTCTGTGTCATAAGAAGTATACTCTCTATTATTAATATCATTTTTGTTTGAACAATTGAAGTTATAGGAAGTTATCCAAATTTTGCTAAATATAGAATTCTTTCCTCTTTTTATATTTTGTTTAAAATTAAACACATACTTACGGTGACCTTTGTTTTACCTTTTGTCTCTTACGCATGCTTAGGTCACTTTTCTAACACAATTGTTGACTGCTTGATCTATTGTTCTGCTTCTGAGGACTCCATTTTAGAACTATTGTTTACTTTGCTCAAGGTATACTGTTCACTACCAGGTACTGGCAAAATGCTTCTATAGTAATAACAGTATGTATTCAACAGTGTGGTGAATGCTGTACTCAGTGACTTAACCTGCTACTAACTTAGACATTTTCACAGCAACTGTTTGAGGTAAGTGCTATCTGTATGTTATTACCATTTTACAGACAGACCAACTGAGACCTGGGAAGGTTGATTAATTGTCCAAGGTTACCTATTTTTGTAAATTTGCCTTGTGGAAGTTAGTGATATTTTTCTGGTCCCAGCCTACTTTTTTTTCTCTTAAAAGAGTTTATTATACACCAGGCCACAAAGAAATAAAAGGACTATGTACAGCCTCACAAGATCCTAACTACTTTTGAGTTACTTTTACTTTTCTTTCTTTCTTTTTTTTTCTGTATTTGGTATAGGGTCTCACTACACAGCTTGGACTCATAGTGATCCTCCTGTTTTCAGCCT
>NDGN011298113.1:268-20355 GCA_002564285.1 Tympanoctomys barrerae
CTTTGGTTTTGCTTGCTTGCTTGCTTTCTTATGCCTGTCTAACCTATTGGAATGTCTTAGTTAAGCAGTAACCCCACTTCTTTCCCTTGGGTACTCCAGCGGCAATAAAAGTATCTAGAAAAGTCAGGCAGTAAGCCTTCACCCCTCTTTGGCCTTCCCAACTGACTTGCCTGCCCTCAGGTCTGTAGCTGCAGCTGTGACACAGTAATCCTTCTCCTGTAAGCATACAGTTTACTTTCACAGCACCTATACTTTACCTCTCATCATGCCTTAGACTTGGGTTTAAAGTGCTCACTTCCTCTGGGACTAGACTTGACCTCTAGACCGTTCTCTCCCATACTGAAGTGAGTCTAGTTCAGACCTTTTCTTTCACCTGTCTCTAAATACCTTGTGTCCAAATGGACCTTTCCCCCTACTGTTTACCTGGGTAAGGAGATGGTCTTGGGACGTTCCAAAAGGATGTGTGTAGTGTGTGTCTGTGTGCATGTGTGTAGGAGTGGAAGTTTAGCCTTGTATTAGACTAAAGTAAGATAAATTTACCTACCCAATATCCTTTTCAGTTAGCATATTCATTCTTAAACTCATCTCAGTAATTTGCATTTGTTTGCTTCATACCTTATAACAGGTTAAAAGTGCCTATGACAAGGACTTAATTATTTCCTAAAGAAAAGCAAAAAACATGGGGAACAGGGTAGTGTTACACTGTCATCTCAGGTACTGCCTGTGTTCAGGAGCATAGACCTGGGAGGATGAGAGCAGATGCTTCCTGTGCCGAGTCCAGATGCATTGTCATCACTGGCGGCCATGAGTGTGTGTGACTGAAAAGCCGCCTCAGCTGTGAAACCCCATGGGAGATGGTGCTAATGAAGCGCTAAGTGACATTTCCTCCCTCCGGGTCTTGTGGCCACACTTTCTTCAGGTTCCTATCAGCTGATCTTGTTACTATCCTATTCCTGTGGGCAGCTGGTGGAAGAAGCCTGTAAGTAGGTGGCGTGCAGCAGGTGTTCCTGGGCTTTTTACCAGTTAGTGAAGTGCCTGTGCAACTTGGATTCGTCACTGCTCCAGGCTTACAGCTTGTGTTGTCCCTTGCAGAGAGGAAGGTACTCTCATCTGACTGACCACAGGACACAGAAGAACTCGGAATCTTGGGGACTTGGAGAGAGCAGCTAGGGGAGGGGCAGGTAAAAAAGGAACCAATAAGGAAAATGACCTAGAGGTGTAGATCTTAAGCAGGAAGCATACTTCTTGAGAGGATAAAAGGAGCCAACAATAAGTTCCCGTTCCAGAGTGAGTTATGGGGAAGACGTTGCCCCCTCACTTGGGGCCCACGGCCCTTGGAAAGGTGTTGCTCTCAAGTCAGGTGCTGAGTCCCAGAGAGAGCCGGTGCTGAGTGTCTCACAGTCTGTGCCTACTCAGGGAAATGGCTTAGGTTCTCCCAGGTGCTGCGTAGATGTGAGTGGAAGCGGAGCTGCTTTGGGAGACAGACTTGGAAGAATTTTTATATATGCATTGAAGTAAATCTAAAAGAGCCTCGTTAACAGTTTCCTCTAATGCCAGTTCAGATTTAAAGGTTTACTGCCTGAGCATCCACAGAGAACAGAATTCCCCCTGCAGATAAGTGAGTGGATGAGAGCTGATGAGAGCAACAGCCAGATTGTAGGGTAAAGCCCTCCGAGGGCAGAAGCAGGGTCTTCAGGAGCGCACAGTGAGCCCTAGTTTGTCAGTGAGCTTAATAAATTGAAAGTGAATGTCCTGCCTTTAAAAACTAACACCAAGATGGGGTAGCTGGGAGGGGAGATGGCAAGGAAACCAGTAATAACATGCTTTTGAGCTATATGAATGTTAATAAAATACCCCAAACAGGTATTGTAGAGGCTGGGGGAAAAAGATGTGATGGGATTATACAGATGATACATACTTTTGTGTCAAGACTCAAACAATGTGCTACAAATGTGATACTTAACCCTGAACTGCATGTATTGGGGATTGTTTAAAAAAAAAACCAACACAAAACTTTGAATCAATAAATTAACAGTTTTTCACTTGTTGGCTCTTGGTGTAAATGGTAACTTAAATTTGGGACAGAAACCTTGACATCCAGTGGAAAGCTTGGATAATCTTCAAGAACCCTGGAGCCTTCTGTGTGCAGAAAAGCAACACTGCTGGGGTTATGATCCTTACATGTGACTGCTTCAGATACAGTGGGCCACCTGTATGTATCCCTGGATGACTGATACGCGATTCGTGTGCTGCTGCCCCTAGAGGGAAAAAGAATGCCATGTTAATCTTGTTTTCCTAAATAAAAATATTGACAGTGCCTAGCCTTCCTAAGTGGGAGATGAACCATTGCCATGAGGACCTTAACTTGTATTTCCTGTCTCTTGGGGGAAGCAGGGGGGATAAATCATGAACTGCAAAGATATATGTGGTGGCTGTAAGTCATCCATCGCCTTGGTGTGAAGACTAGCGCAGGTAGGATTGGAAGTGTCATGGTGGAATGGTGCTTTTTTATGCCATGTACCACCGAAACACCTGCTTCTTGGGGTTGATACATTTTGCTGCATGCCTTCTACTTTATAGCCCAGCACTTTGCCTTTTGTGAAGACTTCTTCCCACTGCCGCTCCCTGCGACATGAGGCACATGCTGTTTGGCAGATGGTGTATTCAGTGGTGTACTTTTTTTGTTTCTCACATCCATCACTAGAATTGGACCCTTGGGAATCAGGTGAAGTTATTAAAGACAAATATGGTCATTTCTTACCATGCACATGCGACCTTTTCAAATACTAAGCAGTGGACCTCTTCCTTTTCCCAAAGAAAATCTTTATGAAATGACTGTGTGGCCCCTTCCCAGGTGCCACATACTTTCAGCATTAAAGTGGTGTCCCGGGAGAGGCTTGTAGCAGTCTGCATCTGGCATCTCCCCACCTACTTTCCTGTGCTGAACATGGAAGGAAGGTGAGGTTTTCAGCCATGAGCAGCCACAGACAGCTGTTTCCAAGAGAGAGTTAAATATATTTGAGCTTATTTGTTGCTCTTTATTAATGGGCTTGGTCTTTTTGCTGAAGAAATACAAAGTCTTCTGGTTCTTTGCCCCAGATATCCTCAGTACATCAGGTCAGGTTTGAAGGGGACCCAAAATTGGACTGCTGAACCTGTGACTTGGCTTATTTGGAAGTGTCACAAGGCTTTGATGCTATCCACCAGCGTCTTGCATCCAAGAGACAGGGTCATTAATACTGTCCTGAAGGTTCCCGTTCTCTCCAGAAGGCTGGACTACAAGCTGCCTTCGCTATGGTCAGAGAGCAGGGCAAGGTCAGTCAAGCCAGAGGTCTTAACAGCAGTCCTCACTAGGTGTTCCCAGAGTGGCATGAGAAAGGCAAGCTGGCATTCTAACCCCTGGCCTTCAAGAGAAGGAAGCCCCACACAGGCAGAGGCCTGCCCCTCACTCTGGCTCATTGATTAATGTCGTCTTTCCCCTCCTCCCATCTCTCTCCAGGTCTGTTGCGGTTCCTCCCACTTTTCCATAAGCAGAGCAAGAACCAAATCAAACGTCTTAACGTGTGTAGAGAGATCACGTTCCATGAGCAGACACAAAACGGTGGCAGGTTTGGTGAGCATGAACTAGACCAACTGAAGGGCAGCCCACTACGTGTACCAAACCTCACTTCCGAATGTAAAAGGTTCACATGCCTTTGGCTTCCTGTTGACTTCCTCCTGACCCAGAAAGCATGGGAATGTGAAGGGTATGCAAATGGTTGTTGGTTACTGTTGCTCCCTACGTCCCTTGACTGGTCAGTGGCCACCTGTTTTTCCAACAAACCACTTTGACTAGTTGACCAGACTCCATTGGGGGTAAGGGGGTGACATATAGCATGATGGGCAGTTACATATTATTTTAAAAGTATATATTATGAATAAAAGGTTTTAAAAGAAATGTATGGAGAGTTTTCAGTATGGAAGGGGCCATTAAGCGAAACCTGTGGCCACAGAGGACTGAGTGACCCAGAAGCACCAAGTCTGAGCCAGAAGAAAGCAGGTGAGGAGGGCCAATGTGACGGAGCTGTCTGCAGAGGTGAGGTGTGCAAAGGTGGCAAGTGAGTGGGGCAAACAGCGGAGAGGTCAAGTATCCCATGGCCCAGGAAGCCAGACCTCACCTTGGCCACATGTCCATCAGTTGCCTCTCTTGGAGTCAGGTATGGTGGCCCAGCAATTGTTGATAAATGCCACCGCTAGTAAGCTCAGGAAAGATCCCTTAGCCCTTTCTTTGCTATTCCTTTGCTCTTGTTGCAACATTTTATCCAACTCCTGATGCCGCCTCCCAACACTTCTGTGAACTGTCCTGGAGGTCCGTGGAGTCTACCAACCCACAGCAGGGGCAGGACTCATGTCAGGGTTGCCACCAATCGCATTGTGACAGTCCCAGGAAGTGGAAGGAAAAGTGTCTGCGTCAGAAGCAATACTTGTATTTGTTGAAACAAAGCCAGCTTTATAAATGAGGCTTCACCAGCTTCCTCACCTCCCAGGAAAGCTGTCTAGGAAAAGTAGAACTGGCAGCCACCACCTGTGGGCAGATCCGGATGTCCTAGAGGCTGCTTGGGGCCCCAGCCCGGTCTCCATGAAGGCCATCTGTCCTCCGTAACACTCCTCTCTCTGCTCCTTGTTCTGAACACTGAACCAAAGCATGGACACTCAGTTTTGGAGTGATGATAGGGGACAGCAGAGAGGCATCATGGATCTTCGTGTCCTTTGGAGCGGCTTCTCTTGGATCTGAGTAGCTCCTCGGGTATGGGACCTTAAAGCCAAGTGCTGTGAACACCAGTGAGTAAGGATGCACAGGCCTCCAGCAGAAGACTTTGGGCCAGGGGCCTGGGCTGACAGGTTCTGTGGCCCCACCATCAACCTAGCTTTCTTCGGTTTCCTGCCTTGTGAGGCTCTTTTTTGACTGAAGGCCTTACCGGTATCTCTGGGTCTTCCAGATCTCTGGTATGGCATCAGGATACCTCATTAGCATGTACACCTTTATCTAACAGCATGAATGCGTTACCTCTGCGTGGACCTGTGGGTATTTCAAGTCCTCTCCAAAGGTATCTGACAGACTCAGCAGAGGACAGACGTGAGAATTCCCACTGTCCTGGAGAAATGGAAATGCTGGCTTCAATCTCAGTTTGCCCTCCTGCTTTTTGTCCATGGCTCTCCTCAATGTTCCAATGTGGAAACCTTTTTTAGAAATCTGAATTGTGTCAAATACTCTCGGGTTTTGTGAATGATTACGATTGGGTTGGAGAGTTTTAGATAGAATGGGAACTGCTTAGGTTCTGACGTTGAGAAAAGGGGACAAGGGCCTGCTAACCCAAGGATAAACTAGCTCATTCACAGCATGCATAGAGATTCAGGTCAGTGTCTTCTCATAGTCCTGTTTCTATTTTGGTGTTCTAATATTTGTTGCACTTTCCTGATGACCAAAGTAATATACCCTGCTCTCTGCTTTTCTGTTGTACTGAGCGTTGAACCCAGAGCCTTTGCACTGTTACATCACCAGCCTCTTTAAAAAAAAAAAAAAAAAAATTTTTTTTTTTGAGACCAGGTCTTACCAAGTCATCCAGGCAGACCTAAAATTTGCAATCCTTTCCTGCCTCTGCCTTTCAGAGTGCTGTGATTGCAGGTATATGCCACCACACCCAGCTAATAATACATCCATCTGGTTAAAAAAAAAAAAAAAAAAAAAAAAACGTTACAGAGAAGCTAATAAGGAAAGCCCTCACCACCAGCACTGGTATACACACAACTCACAAAAGCTTGCTTTCTTTGGAGGTAACCATTGTTAAAATTTGGTCTGTATCCTCCTTTTTTTTGTTGTTGCATTTACTAATCTTTTTAAATTACAATAGTTTTTATGGTAATGGAAATATAATGAGACGTTCCTTTTCTGAAACTTATGTTTTCACTTAATTGTGGAAATCTTATTGTGTTAGTATATACTGTATGGATCTACCTCACCCTTTTTCATGGATGCATAGTACTCCACTGTGTGATATACCACAGTTGAAGCAATTCTTTCTTGATAGACTCTGGGTGGTTTTTAAAATAGTGCTGCAATTACTGCACATACATTTTTGGACTGGATGTATGTGTGATAAAATCAAATTACTGTGCCACACAGCTGCTTTTTTTTTTTTTTAATGGCACTCTTCTGATACTGAGGAAGAAGTCTTTCACGCCCCCCCATACCAGTGCAGAGTAGAGCTGCAGTGACATCCGTCGTGGAGTTCTTGCACAGCTCTATCAGGCATGTGGGGCACTCCCCAAAGTCCTAATAGAAATATTTGAGACCTCAAAAATAAAACGTGATGGCTCTAACAAAATTGGAAATATTAATAAGTAGAATTAAATGTCTTAAAATATACACTACTGTGAACTTCATTAGTTTTTAAAGTTAATATTTGCTTTAGGTTATATTTTCTCATAATTAGTGAATCACAGACTATAAAAGCAAAAATTTCAGAGAAATTCTGGATTCAAAAAACTACAGGAAGAAATTAAATATGAAAAATGGTTACATTTTAATGTGTTGGAAACACTGTGGTAAAGCCTTCAAAAGAACGCCCACAGAAGGCAGCAGGTGCTGTCCAGTAGCCTGGGGCGCCAGGGGTGGGGTGGATGAGCAGCCGCCTCAGTGTCATTCCTCAGGCTGCTGAAGCAGTGTGCTGCTGCGCTGCGCTGCGCCCCGGGGAGAAGCCAGGCACAGAAGGCCTGTGTTGAGCGGTCCTTCTCTGACATCCTGGAAGAGGCAGAGCAGGGGTGGAGAGCAGGTCCAGGTTGCCTGGGCCTGAGGGTGACCACAGGGTTAGCCTGAGGCCATTCTGGGGGTGCTGCCGAGGTTCTGTGGCCTCGGTGGAATGATGGTTATATGACTTTGTGCCTTTGTCAAAACTCTATTATCAAAACTAGAATGTTTTTAAAAATTACACTCAAGGGCAGGGGCTCAGCAGGGTGCTGTTTGGGCTTCGTTCGAATATTAGGAGGAAGGGTAGCTGCCCACTGCAGCCTCTTCTGCCACTTTGCGTGGACCTGCAGGGCCAGGTCTGGGTCCTTCGCCCACCTGCTGAAGGCGCCAGGTGTCCGGGCCGCTCTTCCTTCCCTGGCCCCAGCTGCGGGGCTCCCTCCGCACCTCTCACTGCTGTGCTCCCCCTCGGCCTCGCAGGTGGGGAACAAAGCCCTGTCTCCCATGTATGTGACATCCCTTGTGTGTCAGCTTCCTGAGGTGCTGGGGAGGAGTGTCTAGGCTCAGACTGATGGACCGTTGCTGTCCCTAGGGATTAGCATTTGACCAGGGCATCTGTCCACTGAAAGGGACACTTATCGTTACTGATGTTTTAAATAATGTCTTAGTTTTATTAAAGTTATACATGAAAAAATCTGGTTTGTGTCTTTAAGATCTATGTATAAATCTTGTTTTTAAAATTATTTTATTTATTTATTATTGTTTTTAAGACAGGATTGCCTGGTCTGGTTTCAAATTGTAGTGACCCTCCTGTCCCAGCTTTCTTTGTGCTGGGATTATAGGCATTATGCCACTATGCCCAGGTACAAATCTTGTTTCTATAACAACAAACTAGTTGATCTTTCACATATACAGGAACAATTTTGCTTAATCTTTGATCCATAGCCAATTAGCTCAAAACTTCACAGGTTAACGGTAAAAGTTGCTTGCACATTTAATCTAGTTGCCTTAGATATTTCAAATTCAGCCATGTAGTTAGAATTTTATTTGCATAGACATTTCCAATAGTTAATATGAAAAACTTAAGCTCTGACAGAATCTCCCAAGCATTCAGATACTAAGAAAAAAACCTAAAGTAAAGCTTATAAATTTAATAAATCAAAATATTTAAATAAGCATTTTTATGATTTTCTCTACAAACACTATAAAATTAAATATCTGATTTTAACTTCCTTTAAGCATTTAAAATTAACTTCAGAGTATAACCTATAGTTCATGAGTCATCTTAAGTATTTCAAGCATCTCAACAATATCATATTCAGAAACTTATTTCTCACTGAGCATGGTGGCAGGTGCCTCTACCCCCAGCCCTCGGGAGGCTGTGAGGCAGGAGGACTGCCATGAGTTCAAGGCCAACCTGAGCTACATAGCTGTCTCAAGTAGGAAAGAAAGGGAAAGAAAAAAGGAGGAAGACAGCTTTCTGCCGGCCTGGGTTTGGATTATGTACATCATCTCTGTGTGTGTTGACGTCCTACCAAGGCAACAGCGCTCTGCCTTAGCTCCGGACCACACTGTGCTGCTGGTCAGATTCAAGACTAGATAAACTGGGTACCACTTCTGTGATAGTCTACCCCAAAGGCAAGTTAAATGAAGCCCCTCCTTGCAGGAGTGAAGTTTCCAGGACTATGCATATCTTGCACATTATCGCTTATATTCCTTTTTTTTTTTTTTCTTTCCCAAACCAGAGTCTCAGTGTAGTGCAGGCTGGTCTCAAACTCAGTGTTCCTCCTGCCTCAGCCTCCCAAGTGGTGGGATTACAGGTGTGTGCTACCACACCCGACTTGTGTAAATTTAATGGCCCGGTTTTCATTAATTTCTGTTCTGTACCTTTACCTTCACTGCAGTCTGTGCTGCCTTCTTGGGACCTGCTTCTTTTTCTCTCCTTTGCAGTGTGACTGTGTACGTGTAAGTCATTGCTGGCACCCACTTGCTAGCAAGGTTTCTCATGGGGTTACTACCTACATACTTTTGTGTTGACAGGAATACAGTATGTGGGAACAACAGTGTTTAATGCGAATGTCTGTGAGAGACACAGTTTTAGGTTATTTTGGCCCATTATTACCTTTGAAAGGAACTAAGTGCCTGTGGTGACCACTTAGCGCTCCACCCATGCATTCGTTGATTCAGTATCTGCCATAATAGCAGGTACTGTGCTGAGCTCTGGGACCTGTGAACAGAGGAAGTCATAGTAGCTGGAGGAAGCGCGCCAAAGCAAGCCACTGGGGCAGCCCTGGCCCTGGTACTTGGAAGGCAGAGCTGCAAGATTCACTGACGTGGACTCCGGCTTGCTCATTCTTGATAGGAGCAGGAACAAGGTTGGCACTGGCTGTAAAAGGCAGATTGGAAAGAAGGTTTAGGCAAGGATATGAGGAGACAGTGACATGGAAAGCTCTCTTTTGGACATGTTAGGGTCAAAATGCCCATATGGGAGGCTGAGGCAGGAGGAGCCCAAGTTCGAGGTCCTGTCACACACACTCCCCAAAATGCCTATTAGACTTCCCCAAGGAGAAGTTGAGTGGATCACTGCATAGTTACATATGGAACTCAATGAGCGTGAGCATCGGAGAAAAAGAGGTAAAGCTTTTGTTTTCTGAAAATGATATCATCTGCATAGGAAACCCAACATGTGAGATTTTTTTTCTTTAGTACTGACCATGGAACTCAGATATGCTCTATTGTTGGGAGATAGATATATCTATATCTCTCTATATCTCTATATATATTTCCAGCCCTTCTTAAAAATTGATTGGGACTGGGGAGATAGCTCAGTAGAATAAGCACTTGCTGGGCAAGCACAAGGGCCTGAGTTCAATCCCTGGTTCAGCGCCCCCCCCCAAAAGGCAAGATTGATTGATTGAGAGAGACAGGATTTCTCTTAAGTTACCCAGTCTCACCCTGAATTCGAGATCCTCCTACTTCAGCCTCCCAGAATCCTGAGATTATAGGTGTGGATCATGTTTCCAATTAACAAGCAATTTAACCAAGAATACATAGGACCTCCACAAAGAATATTTGAAAACATTAATAAAGGTGTAGGTGATTATTTCTTTTTAAGGTGGAAATATTACATACATCTGAAGGGATGGCAGTAGTATAAAGGTATTTATAATGAAATTCCAATGAAAAGTAGGCATTTTTGAGAAAATGGTTTTACTGTAAAATCTAAAAGAATAGTGGTCCATGAATATTAGCCTTTGGAGAAAAGGATGGGATAGCCCTGTCAGATATTAAAATATACCACAAAGGCATGCAGGTGAAAATATGGGTTGTACTGGTACAAGGACTTAGACCAGTGGCCTAGAAGAGAAAGCTTAGGAAGATATATAGATATCTATAGGATAAATCTACATGGAAATATATATCACTGAAAATAAAGATTATGCTTTTGATATAACTGGCTTATTTTGAAGAAAAATAATTTTCCATCCAGTGCCATTTGCAGAATTAAATGATAAATATGATTTAATGGAGGTGCATCCCTATAGTTCTACCTCTTCGAGGGGCTGGGGCAGGAGCATTATGAGTTCAAGTCCTATGTGGGCAACTTAGAAAGATCCTATCCCAAAGGCCTGGAGAGTTAGCTTAGTGATGCAGCACTTACCCAGCATGTGCAAGGTCCTGGATTCAACCCAACTACTATATACAATATCGGTTATGTGGATTTATCATGTATATAAAATTGGAGAATTCTATTCAAAGGACATCATGAGTAAAATGGACAAACGACAGATTGGGAAAAGATACATTATCTGAAACCAACAAAGAATTAATACCTAGAGAAACTACTATTGGAAATAAAAAAGATAAGGAGGAACCTCAATAGAAGCTTGGGCAAAGGATACAGCCAATTTAAAAGAAACTTAAATATAAATGACAAGAGAAGTCAGAATATTAGTAGCTAGATACATGGTAATACAAATCATCATGTTGTATGTAACAGCTTGGCAAAGTTTAGAAAGTAGAATGTTGCTGAGTGTTGAAAGGTGACTGTGACCACAGAGATTTTCCAGTTGTGGGTGGGAGTGCAAATGGCCATTTAATTCAAATGAAGCGCAGCACCTGTTGGGTGCTTAGAAATCATGCCACTGAACGTTGTGCAAAAGAAATACATACACAGGTACTTGAGGGGCATGAAGAAGGATGCCTGTTTACAACAGCAAGCAGAAATGCCAAATGAGAGACAGCGTGGTGGCGCGTGCCTGTAATCCCAGCTTTTGGGAGGCTGTAAACAGGTGGATTACTACAAGTCCAATCTAGTAGACCCTGAACACCCTGTAGACCCTTCCCTAAAAAAATAAAAAAAAAATAAAAAAGCCAAATGACACCCAGAATTTGGAGGCAGGTTTATTTATGTCAGTGCACACTGATCAGGTTGTAGAGTATCAGGCTCTGATCTCTGGTGGTCTCCGGCTGAGACTGGATAAGAAAGCAGGAAGTACAACGACAGAAGGGCTTGTGAATTGGAAATTGGTTTATGTAATGTGCATTATGGTAGCCAGCTGTGCATCACAGTGACCAGCCGTTTTCGTTTTATTTTGTTTTGTATGGTACCAGGAATTGAACTCAGGACCTTGCACTTGCCGCACCACTGGAACTGGAACAGGAACTGTTACCTGGGCAACTAAGAAACTGAAGTATACTGGTACAAGGGTGGGGGACGGATTTCTGTTACATTTTCCCCTCTTTTAGTTTCCCTGGCAAATCTTTGCTGAACATATTATATGTGATTTTTTTGAGACAAGGGTCAACTCGAGGTAGTAACAGTTATTAGTGATCCTAGAATTGGCTTTAGCCAAGGTCCCCAAGATTGTCTTATTACCGTTTTTTTCCTACATTGCTTTTTAGGAAGACACTTAATTTGGACCTGAGAGTTTTGTAGTATTACTCTGGCAAGATAGAGTTAATTTGATCTAGGACAGTGTCTGTTGTGCCTTGGACACTTATTAAATTTTGGGGTTTTTTAGAATTTTTTTAATCATTTATTTATTTTGTACAGGGTCTCTATGCAGCTCAGCCTCATAGTGATACTCCTGTCTCAGCCTCCCCAAGTGCTGGTGTTACAGGCATGAACCACCATGCCCAGTTTTGGTGGCTGGCAGGCGTGCATGGTTTCCTGGGCTGGCACTGCATACGGTGCCAGGGATTCAACCTGGGTCCTTATGCTTTGACAGGCAAGTGCTTAGACCACCAAGCTATCTCTCCAGCCCCTTGGTTAAGTGTTTGATTATTTCCTTGGGACAACTGTCCATAGAGTTTAAGGCAAAAAACACAGCAGTGGGTGGGGAAGCAAGGACTGGGATAAGCAGAATGCAAGTTAATTAAAAGCCACAGCTAGCAGGTGGGCAGAGAAGCAAAGATTGGGTAAGCACCCTGCAAAGACACAAAAATCAAGGAGAATAGGTCTGGAGCAAGTCTGCGAATCGTGTCCTCAGGCTTTAGCTGTGTGGGCTGGCCAGGGTGTGTGGTCTCTAGCATGAGCCTTGAAGGAGCTGTTCAGGTAAAAAATTTTAGTGGATTTATAGCTGGATATTTGAGACCTATCGAGGTAATTAATGTGTGCAGAAATGTCTACAGAGATAGCTAGTTTTTTTAGTTTAACTGTTTAGAGGCTCTATGTAGTTTTTATTTAATCTAGTTTTTGAGTTACTTTTGTTACAAGGGCAGGCCCATTGTTGCTGGCAATGATTAGGTGTAGGCCATATCTAGGGGTGATTTTTTATGGCAGGACCCCACAAACTTTACTGTCCTCTCAGTATAGGCAGGGAATGGGAGGCTGGCGCTGGTGACACCTACGCTCAAGCCGGGCTGCTGCAGGGGTACAGGTGCCAGCGCAGCAGCCTGAGCTTGCAGAACAGACAGTGGGGGCAGGTCTGGCTCCGTCCTCAGTGGCAGGCTTCCACACTGCAGCAGGAAGCAATAGCAAGAGAACGTTGGTCAAAAGAATTTTGTTCAAGGTAACTACAGTGTATTTGCCCGTTCTACCAGAGCTTATCCATACACAGGGTGCACTTAGCATCTGGGGGGGGATTGTTAAGTTTGATTAGTTTGAGAATAATGTAATAGACATTCCACGCAGTCACGGTCTGTTGGGCTCAGATTTGTTGGCAGGTTCATGGCAGGATTGAGAGGTTTTATCACCACAAGCGAGGATTTTTGCAAAAGAATCCTTGGTATGGGATGAGGTTTGGCACAGCATGTTGCACCTGGACAGTTAGGGCTTGGCCCAAGGTGCACTTGTCAGCTTTTTTGATCAGGACAGTGGCTGTTAGAGCAAGGAGGCAACATGGAGAGCAACCAGATCTAAGTATTTGCATGGAGTGGCATACGCAGGGGCTGACAGTCTGAGTGAGCACACTGTTTTTGTGAACTTAAGGATTCAGATTTTATAGAAGCCAGCAACTTTAAGAAAATTTCAGGTATTTTTGTAACCAGTTTTAACTGGAGGCATTTCATTTAAGGATGAAGAAGGGCTGGTGGACAGGAGCCAGCTGCAGGCAGAAGAAGGTGTTTTTTGGTCCAGGCAGGCGTTCCAGCGGGCTGTGGGTAGAAGAAGACTGAGGCAGTGTGCACAGAGGGCAGCTACAGTACTAGTGGCAGTTGGAGCTCTTGAGCTGGCTCTACAGGCAGGAAGGTGTGTTTTAGCAATTTGACAATCTATACACATTTTGCCATTTTAAAGCCTCCTTTCCCCCCCCCCACACCACCAGGGGACTGGCTGTCTCAGAGCCAAGTTTGTTGCTAGGGCTTTCCCCAAAATAGAGTTTTAACCCTTTATATCAGTGGAGTCCAAGTGAGTGGCCTTTGGCTCAGCATTTTCCCAGTTGAAGGGGCTTTTGGGAGCAACTTACAAGCAGAGGGACACATCTTTTAAATCTAGAACATTTCAAAAAGGGCATATGGACTGGAACCACAAAGTGCAAGGTGGTGGCTGTGTGGTTGATGGCACAAAGATCTTGCCCAAGGTGGTTAATGGTCTGTCAGGCCAGTGTGCAGCTGCATGCCTATTTGTGCTTCCTGTGACATCTGACAGCAGCAGGAATTGTGGTAAGGTGGCATGGTTGATGACCAGGCCCAGAGGTGAGTCGTCAGTTTATACCTTTGGGAGGAAAGTTGTCAGGGTTGTGGTTATCTGTCTCAGCATGAAGCAAGAGTCATCTTTCCCTTAGGGATCAGTCAAAGTTGAAAGTGCAGGGTTAAATGAGAGGGAGGCTGGGGCTGGGGAGATGGCTCAGTAGAATAAGCACTTGCTTATTCAACTGGCTGGAAGTAAGCAAGTTGGGAGTGGGGAATGAAAATATAGGCGTTGGAAGCAACTGCAACAACAGGGGTGCCAAGTTAGAATTTTCAGGAAGAATGGGCCTTTTTTTTTTTTTTTCCAATTTTAGAGTGGTTTGGTTGTATTTTCAACTCCTTAAAAGCCCCTTTTCCTGCAGTCAGAGACTGTGAGCTTTAATTCATTAGTTCCCATTCTATTTCCCTACAGTTTATGTTGTGTACCCTTGAATGATGGTGCAAAAGACAGAAGGTAGGTGACCCTCACAGACCATTTAGATGGTCGTCTGGCTGCATCCCTTTTGGGGACTTAGGTGCACCCTAGCTAAGGAGTGTGAGGCTTCTGTTATGCCATATGTTGATCATCGCAGAAACACAGATGAGAGCCCACAGCCACAGCAACCAGTGCTGCCCAGTCTTGGTGCACAGATAGAGCAGCCTATTGCTCGCACTGTTTAGCTCACTTACTTACATATTCAGTCAGCAGGCACTCGGAGGTTAAACATTCCAACCCCCCTTCCCTTGAGAGTGGCTTTAACTAACGAGTTGATCAAATACTTTTTCTGCTCAAACAGCATTACTGACAAAGTGGGATACTCTTGGGGTCTTACTAGAATCAGACAGGCAGACAGACAAAAAGATTGCATCTTCCTCCCTTTGGGGTTCAGTGTGAGCCACTCAAGTGGGGAGCCAAGAATCCTTCTCCAGGCCTTCAAGGAGGTTCAGGAAAGCTCAAGGGCATGCCTTCCTATCAGGACCTGGAGAGGTTCTTGCTTCGTCCATGAGGGTGACAACCAGTGACCAAAGAGGTCAGCACAGTTGGTCTTCCCAGACAACACACCGGATGCAAAGGCAGGAAAAACACCAAACAACATCCGGGATTTGGAGGCAGATTTATTTATGTCAATGGGCGACGATCAGGATGATTTCCAGAATGTCAGGCCCTGATCTCTGGTGGCCTAGGGCCTATATTCAATAAGTAAGCAGGAAGTGCAAAGGCAGAATGACTTGTCAGTTGGGGATTGGTTTATATGATGTGTATTATAGTGACCAGCTTTGCATTACAGTGACCAGCCATTTTTAAGAGACCAGAAGCATCTGGAACTGGAACAGGAACTATTACCTGGCCAACTACTAAATTTACATATACTGTTGGGGGGGACTTTTTTGTTGCATATTAGTGGAGAAGTAGACAGACAAAATGGGACACATGGCTGGCAGGACTGCATGGTTACAAGCAGGGGATTAGATGTATGCTGACCCAGTGGAGCTGTTTTAAAAGACTGCTGAACAATGTGTGCAATATGCATCCTAGAACAAATAAAACTTTTCTGGCTGGCTATATACATTTCTACATGACTGTACAAAGGAAGAGAATGGATTGACTCAAAGGGACAGGTAGAGCAAGGCAGAAGACATGAGTAAACAAAATACAGTTATTTCTACATGGCAGGGCTGTAAATGATTCTGTTATTTTATTTATTTATTTGTTTGTTTATTTATTTATTTTAGGGAAGGGTTTACAGAGTGTTCGGGGTCTCACTACTAGATAGGACTTATAGTGATCTGCCTGCTTACAGTCTCCCAAGAGCTGAGATTACAGATGCACGCCACCATGCCCAGTCTCAATTGCCATTTCAGTGCATCCCTGGGGATGGGGCCGGCACAGCAGGCCCAGGAAATCAAACCCCCGGCCCCTGTGCCTGCTTGCAGTTGCTTTAATCCATTGAGGTATTTGGCTGGCCCTCTAATGCTATTTTATAGCTCCTCTATAAAAATATATTACACTACCCAGAATAATAAAGCTCATATAAAATAATTAGAGCTTTCTGAAAGTAACCATACCTTAATTTTCTTCTGTGATTATTAGCTATGTGATTTGCTACTTGTAGGTAATTTTTTCCCAGAAAATTATTTATTTCATAAAAACTTGCAAACAGGTAAAGTTGTATGCATTATTTTCATCATCGGCTTCTCCCTCTCTCTGTACTAGGATTGAGCATTTGAACCCAGCGCTCTCACAGTGCACTGCATCCTTAGCCTTTTGTTTTTTAACATCTCTTTTGATTTTCTCTTTCTGTTTGTTTGAGACAAGATCTTGCTAGGTAGTTCAAGCTGCCTTGAACTTACTATTAGACCAGGCTAGCCTCAATCTCACAACTATCCTCCTGCCTCAGCCTCCCAAGTGCTAGAATTATAGGCATGAGCCAACATGCCCAATTGACATCTCTTTTCCTAAAGTTAGACCTTCTCTCTTCTTAACTGAATTTTTTCCGAAGGATATTTTGAAACAATAATTCAGGGTAGTGTTCATTGGCCTCACATATAGTCTCCAGAAATCATCCAGAATAGTCGTCTTACATTAAAAGTTTTATCATATACTAATATTGAAATATTTTTCACAGTGTCTAGAAATTCTGAGTTATTCAAGTGGTTGATGTGAAACCTGAATGAATTAATATAGGCTAAGGCATCTAATACAGGTACCTGATACACAGTAAACACTACAATGATAAAAACTGCTATGACAATGTTAGCTGCAAATCCTTTTCTGCAAACCAGAATACCCAGCACAGGCCTGGACACACAATATAATAATATTTAGGTAGACTCTCAGTGACTCGTGGGAAACTCTAACATTTGGGATTTTCTACCACACTTGAAATATCATAGCTTATGTCTTTCCTAAAATGATGTAGGTATTGATTTTAAAAAACAGATTATTGGTTCAACTCAAGCAATTCCATTTTGCTTTAATTTTATTTCTTGATTTTATCTCAATCTTCGCGTTTTCTAATCAGTACAATCAAGGCCACATATTTTCCTCGCAGTATCATTTTTACTTTGGATTTTGGAGGTACGAGAGATTCCATCCAGGGCCTTTATACTGAGCTACATCCCCAAGTTTAAAATTCTTTTCATTCTGTGACAAAGTCTCGCTGAATTGTCCAGATTGAGCTCAGACTTGAGATCATTCTTCCTCAGCCTTCACATTTTCTTTTACCTGTTTAACTCAGCTTCGCCTTCCAGGGGGTGGGGCCTGGGAGTCCCCTCCCCCACCCGAAGCTTTACCCCGCCTTGTTTCCATGACATTACGAAGGACTAACAATACATGCTACCATCCTTTGTCTCCTTCCGCTATTTTGAAACAGACGTGGGACACGGATGGAAAAATAGTCCCTTGGCAACAGAGTTCTTCTCACGAAGGGGCGGGGCCAGGGCGGGGCTTACGGGCGGAAGGAACCGGAAGTCTTGTTCCTTGGGCCGGGATTGGGCGCCGCGCTCTCGGGAGGTGGGCTCAGGTAGGTGGAGGCTCCATCTTAAGCAGCGGGCTGCCCTCCGCCTCCATTTAAGGCTAGGGGAGCAGCGGAGCGGCGGTTGCTGTGGCTTTGGTTCTGAGATGGCTCGGAAGCTAGTGACTTAGCGACCCGCGTCCAGGTCCAGCCGCGGGTGACTACAGGTCGCGAGTTCGCAGTCCCCACCTCTTCCGTCGCTACTCGCGAGCGCGTATCTACTCCGGAGTGGGTCGCTCCCAGGCGGCTGCGGGGAAGGCCGCTGGCAGGCGAGATGTTCAAAAACACGTTCCAGAGCGGCTTCCTCTCCATCCTCTACAGCATCGGCAGCAAGCCCCTGCAGATCTGGGACAAAAAGGTCAGGGGCCGAGGGCAGGGCCGGGCGGGGCCCAGGGTGTGCGCCCCCTTCTCGCCCAGGGGCGGGGGAGCAGGTGCTGTGGAGTTGGGCCCCGGACGGGGCGGGAGGCCGAGGCTGCGCCCTGCGCCCTGCCTGGCGCACGGGCGCGCGGTGGGGGCGTCGTGTAAGGAAGAAGGGGTGCTTGTGGTGCGGGCGAGTTCGAGGAGTTTAATCAGCTCCGAGCCACGAGTTCCCGGCCGATACAAGGGAGTCGGTAGTGCCCCTAGCAGTGTGGACGCACGGAGATAGAGGAGCTTTGCGGTGGTTCAGGCGAAAGGAGCTGCTGTGCACGGGTTCCACAAATGATGCCCTGTGTTGTGCCAGTCACTGTGGTGGTCACTAGACACAGAGCCTTTGTTCCAGGCACCCTTACAGAGGCACAGCCAGAAGCGCACGGGGCCAAGCCGGTGATGTTTGAGTTTCATTCATTTGCTTTCTTCCTGCTGGTCCCAAACAAGCCAGTATTTGGCGGCCTTTGGCACGTGCGTCGCGCTCACTATGGCTTGAGGTCTGTACTGTGCCTTCAGAGTTGGGTTTCTCCAGGAAAACTGCAAAATGAGCTCACCCAGTGCAAGCCTCATTTTTACTTAGGCTTCCAGTAGGTCGTATTTTCGATGACTTAAGGGAATGATGACTATCCGCATTTTGGAGATCTAACCGTGAGTTGGTCTTCCTCTTATTTTTTGATATTTTATTTCTCATTAAAATTCGCAGGCAGTCACCCGTAGCATTTTAAAAAATATTACAAATGAAGGCAGCTATGCTAATGCGAAGCCAGTCATTTAGGGATTATCCTTAGTCCTGCCCTCCTTGGAGGTATTGCTGAGTAGTGTTTTCTACAGGTGCATGTGGAGCAGTCGAACTCAGCTAAGCCTGTTAGTAATGCAGCCAGGGATTCTGGATTTTGTCGGAGTAACTCCGCTTCTTCCCTTATCCACAGATGAGAGCTTTGGGCCACATACGGTCTTGGGAGAGAACTTGTACAACTTTCTACCTGTTTTTACTGAAACAGGAACTGCTGTTCTCAGATTCCAGAGGCAATTCTGTGTTCTAAGATCAGCTTTGTGCAAGTGGTGTTCATAGTACTGTTTGCATAAGGCCGCTGAAATATAATAGTACTGTATAGACTATAATGAAGGTTGAATATAATGAGGTTGGGCCTTTGGATGTGTCACTGTCTAACGCTTCTCTTTCAAATGATTTAGAGCTATTAGGTAGGAAAGGGAACACTAGAGCTGTTACATAGAAAAGCAGTCTCTTCTTTTTTCTATACCAGTGAGGTTTTTAGTTCTGTGGTTTTGTTTACTACATAATGAAGCAGTATAAACTAAAAATGTATCTCTACAAAGAGAACCCAGAGTGAGTATGCCTTAACAGTGTAGGTGATGGCTTCCCAGGCAGTTAGAGGCAGTCAGGAGGCTGGAGAGAGTAGCTTCGGGTGGTAGTTGAACTTGGAAACAAACTTATGACAAAGATGTCACAATTAGGCAGTTGAAGTAGAGAGGAGGACTAGACCTAGAGGAGATTTTCAAAGCAGGTCAGAGAACTTACTGAAAGCATAGCAGTGGGAGGGAAGCATCGTTTTCTATTAGATGAAACTTTTACTTGTCAGTTTTCCACTTTAACCCTCTGGACTTTTCTGTGGTGTATGTTTTATTTTTCAGTATAGCTTTTTGGCTAGTCAACATGTTTACATACAGAATATAAAAGCAAAGTAACCATGGTGCGCTGTGTCCCTTAACAACAATGCCACTAGAGGTCGGATGGTACCCTGATGACATAAACACAAAAACATTGTTAGAGCCATTGGCAAGGTTACATGGAGTAAATTAAACATACGTTTTGGTAAAGAAATCCTTTAGGAGAACACTTACTTTAAGCAAAATCCTCACAGTAGCAAAAGTTGACTGTATTTCTCTTAGATGAAACTGAAAAGTATTTGGGGGACAGTGGTCCCCCCCCACCTTGGAGCAAGTGAAGGAGGGAAAGGAAAAGGGGCTGTATCTTTAATTGTATGGGTGCTTTTCCTTGTCATTATTTTAGTTTCCAGAAAGAGGTGAGAATCCAATCCAGTCCGGGCAACAGTGAGAGTTGATCTACTTATCAAAGATTTATTAAGCAGCATCTAAAGACAAATGTCTGTAGACTTGGGAAGATACAAAGAGGAGACATTTTCCCTGTTGCCAGGGAGTGCAGCAAAGTTGTAATAAGGGCCAAAATTCATGGGGAGCAGGTAGGGCACGACTGTTTGCTTTTATCTGGACATGGCTCTGACCTTGCCAGTAGCTACATACTGACTGTGGAGATATTCTTACTTATTTTGATTTCACAGAATGTTACT
>NDGN011298125.1:0-10938 GCA_002564285.1 Tympanoctomys barrerae
GCAGGGTCTTGCTATGCAGCTCAGATCCACAGTGATCCTCCTGTCTCAGCCTCTACAGTGCTGGAATTACAGCATAAGCCATCATGTCTGGTTTTGCTGGCTTGCATGATGTGCTCGAGGTTCCAGGGCCAGCACGGCGGGCACTATCAGGGTTCAAACCTGGGTCCTTGCACTTGCCAGACAGGCACTGAGACTGCCAAGCTAGTTCCCCAGCTCCTAAACTACTATATTTCTAATGTAATTTAATATAATATTTGAAATACAGATATATGGAATTATAGGATTAACTAAAGTGGGACATATGTGTATTGGAGCTATGTTATTTGGTAATTTCTCAAATTGCTCCAAGAATATATAATAAACCTTCAGATGTTTTGCTGTGTTTAGCTTTTCAACTCTGATATGTCATGGTAGAATAGAGATCTTAAGATTGGACATGTTCTTGATGCTTTTGTAGTTCAACGTTTCTATCACTCATTAAGAGTTAGAATGTTTCAATTTAAGCAAATGACTGTCAATATTCAATATGATTATTGTCTTACATAGCTCACATATCTGTGTCTTTTGGAGCCTCTGCTACATTGGCCAGTACATTTCTGGTGCCTGGTAACACTATTATAATGCTTTTTGCTTTTTCCTTTTTGACAATAATTACAGTTTTAGTGCATTCTTTCTATAAATGATCTTTTATTTAATATCCAGAATATGAATTAGTAATAAAGCCATGCATGTGGATGGTCGGATTCTGTCTTCAATTACCTTGCCATATGCTGAACACTAATAACACAGGGAAAAAGGACATCCGCATACCTGTAACTAACTAGAAAGTCTGAGTTTTATCCCTCTGGTGTGTAGAAGGCTGGGATCCAAGCTCGATATAGCTTTCCAATCCTTTTGTACTTTGTTTGCTCACTCATATGAATGGAGAGAATGTCAGATCTGTGTCAGAGGGTTCCCCTCTTAAATGCTTCTCAATACCTATTATAGAGGCTTCTTCTAATTCAGTTCAATCCTTTCTCTAGATCACACAGAAAAAAAATGTAAAGAAGTCAAACGCAAGATGAGAATAGTAAATCGACAGGAAAAGTGTCAGAAACCATGAGGCCAAATCTATCACAGAAACCCTTTGGTCTTTTAGGCAGGACACAGTTCTGAAGTTCAAGGGCAGAGTCCATGTGTTAAAAGGTGAATATTTTCAGAGTTAAAAGCAACTGTCTTTCATTTTTTTTTTTTGTTAAAGTTTCTTCCAAGCTGAAAAGGCCCAGAAAAGAAAACAAAGGTTTGCTCTCTCTCCTCATTTCTCATTTTGCTTTTCTTCATTAATAAGGAGGTGGAACTACAGGTGAGGTTAAGATTGTCCTACTTGTAGTGTCCCACTGAAGGACAGGCTTCATTTTCAGGGAGCAGTTGCTTAAAATGAGGACATGCTGCCATTCCAAAGTATAGTCTGACCTGGCCTCAGAGGCCTGAGGACACCTGTGCCACTCACACTCTTAGAACAGAGTAGGTAGAAATATTCCCAGGACAAAGGTGGGAGTTAACCAGAGACAAACATTTGCCCTTCTGATAAATCCTACTACTTTGAAACTCCTTATGAAGTATGTATGTGGGATGACATTATGAATTAGTGTCCCAAGAGTACAACTGAAGCAGACGTTGAACTTCAGAAGACATGGTATTTATTTAGTTTATTTATTATGTATTTTAGGGACGGATCTACAGGGTGTTCAGGGTCTCACTACTAGGTTGGACTCATAGTGATCCACCTGTTTACAGCCTCCCAAGAGCTAGGATTGCAGTATATGCCACCACAATGAGTCTCTGCCTCAGCATGCCCCGGGGTTTGAAACTGTGGGTCCTGCACGTGCTTGTGGCAGCATTAATCCACTGAGCTTATTTGGCCAGCCCTAAGACATGGCTTTCAGAAAGAGAAATCTAGGTACATAGTCTTGATCTAAGATCTAACTGCATGAGCTAGTCCTTGTCTCCTGAGTCCCTTTGCACAATGGCTCCTAAGGTAAAGATTATTTGGCTACAGGGTACATAGAATTCTAATACAGAAAAAAAAACAACTATTACATATGATGATATCAGGTTGTGTGGGAGGTAGAATGAGATCAAGATCAGAGGTAAAACTCAGCTCAGAATGTTTCTGTGTAAAGGAATTTGTAACATATTCATAAAAGTACATGGATTCATCTTTTGTAGACACCTCTGTACACATATGTACACACACGTGTAAAAAATTCCTTCCTGATTATAGCTGGAGAAGGAACATAGGAGGTAATGTGGGGGAAAAGTTTTCTTTTTTAAAAAACCTATACCATCTTATGTTTGGATTTTTTTCAAATTTTAAATGCCATATTTTTATTAGAGCAAAAGTTTCTAATATGTCATGGAATGTAGAGATAGATTTGAAAGTAAAATTCTCTTTAAGGCAAAATGGGGGATAGTACCTTTATCATCTTCTCTGGAAAGTGAACTTAGAGAGGGCAGTGATTCTGAAATTTATGACTGCCAGTGTCTACCACTTTGGCCCATATAGAGTCTCATTTTTTTTTTTTTGTAATTGAATACATGGCATGAGGAAAGAACAAGTGAGAGGAAATAGCTGAGCATTCTCAGGGTGACTTTGCACCCGGATCCCCCAATTCATCTCTCATTTGCTGTGTTCCCCCAGGACCTTGCTTAGATAAGAAGTAGAGACAAAAGCTGTCCCTGAGCAGAAGTGGGTAATCCCTCTGCTCCTTGATACTGTTTTAGTTTATGTGGAGAACAGCTGGAGGTGGAGAAAAGATCTGCTAGATTTTTGAGAATAGCCAGTGTTGGACTCTGGTGAACAAAACAGACACTGTAAGCTAATATTAATCTCATTAATAGATGGGGCAAATCACAAGTATCAAAATGGACATTCTACATAAGAGTTGAGGAGGAGCTATAGAACATGGTGCCTTTCATAGTGTAGGAATTATTAATTTATCTGAATATTTGAGCATCAAGAGATGAAATGAGTACAATTTCTCAGGAAAGTCAGAGCCAGTTTTAGTCAAGTGCATACTAGAAGTGAGTCCAGTTTGTGGTACTTTGTGTAAGCAGGCCATTATTGTGTGTTTGTCTGGTTGCTTTTATTTTACTATAGATGAGGAATATGAGGGCTGAGTATAATCAGAATACAGCAGCATCATTCATGGTTGAATGTATGTTTTTGAACTGCATCTCTAGCTGTGATGAGGACGTCGAAAGCAGAATCTTATACGAAGAAGGTAGCAGAGAACAAGTAGTAGATTTTTTACTATTTCTTGGAGCCTATGTTGGGGGTTAAGGTTTTATAAAAGCTCTAGAAGTATTTCTCAACTACTTATAGCTTTGTGATGTTAAAACCTGTATTTTATCGTGCTGTTCCTGCCTACTGGGGTATGTGTGTGCGCGCGTGCGCGTGCGCATGTGCTTTATTTATTTACTTGGTTTCATTATGTAGTTCTCGCAGCCTTGAACTCACTATGTAGCCCCTAGACTGTCCTCAAATTCATGGTGATCTTCCTGGCTCAGCCTCCAGAATGCTTTGATGACAAGCATGTGCCACCAAGGCTGCCCTGTGTGTGTGTGTGTGTGTGTGTGTGTGTGTGTGTGTGTGTGTGTAAAGGCTGGAATTTTGGATAAAATCACAAAAGAGGAAAAAACACAAAAAGTATATTGGGGAAAAACGGAGCTCTAGAGTAGAGATGAGAAGGGGCTGTGTTGCTGCGTCATTGTTTCGCTCGGGTGGTGCCCAAGGCATGCTGGGATGCAGAGGACTTTGGCTGTAAAGCTGAAGCGACCCCAGGAAGCTTAGAGCTACAGACTCTCAGCTGATCGCGCTGTTTGCATGCAGGCAATAGCTCCAATTTTCATTTCCATCTAGCGTACTTGAACCTTTTGGTAATATTTATTGATCGATTTCTGAAAATATGTGAATATTCTCATCTTTACATGAGCTTAAGTGATAAATGAGTATTTCTAGATTCTGAAAATTATTCTAAAGTAAACCTAATATTTCATCTAGAAGAGTGATTTTTATGGTTTTGCCAATATTTGGTTATTCTGTGGAGTTTCACGTTTCTGAACCTCCGATGGAAAATATTAACTCAAAAACCTTTTTTCAGCTGTAAATGCTTCATACCTTTTTAATTTTAAGTCAAAGGACTGCAATACCCATTAGTATGTTTTATTATGTTAATCAATAGAGAAATTTAACTTCTAATCCACCATGTATTTATTTCGGTGTGTAATACAGCTTGCCAGACTTGATCTAGCTCACACTTTGAGAAGTGGGGGAGGGAATTATTTGGTTAGTTAGTTGCTAGAATTTCTGTAATGAATAAATGATACCTAAACTGAATATTAAGTTGGAAGAGGACCAGGTAAAAAGGAGCAGAAAGATATTTTTTAAACAACGGATTAGAGTGGAAAGCATGGTGACCGCCTTGAGAGAAGTCTGCATAAAGAGACGGTGGGCAACTCAGGGGATGCTGACTGCGAGGGTCACATGTTAGAGGGCAATATTAATCCATTTATATTAATCCATTTATGCTGATGATAGGAATATTTGGGATTTTTGTACAAAACTCTTCTGTGAGGCCGGCCAAATAGCTCAGTGGATTAAAGCACCTGCAAGCAGGCACAGGGGCCGGGGTGCCACTTTGGCCCGGCCCCTGGGGGGCACTGAGACAGCGATTGAGACTGGGAGTGTTGGTGGTGTGCTCCTGTAATCCCAGCTCTTGGGAGGCTGTGAACAGTACAATCACTACAAGTCCGATCTACGTAGAGAGACTCTGAACACCCTGTAGACCCTCTTCTAAAATACAGAAAGAAAACTCCCCTCATATGTGATTCCTAGAAAAATTCAAGGAACAATGATTGGAAGAGAACACAGTTCAATTGCTACAGTGTTTCCCAACATGGATCACATTCTAAGAATTAGTTAAGGGTATGACTTGTAGTTTCCTAAACTTTGGAATTCAATCCATGTTCTCACTTTCAAACTCACATTAAGGACCTTATTTTCCCATTGCTCTACCTTCAGTGTTTTATCTGCAAAATGAGAATCAATGTTACTACTTTAGCTTTTCTTTTTAAATTTAAAATAAGAGCTTTATTAAGTTAAAATGTTGGACACTGTACAACTTAGAAACTTCAAATGTAGGCAATTCAGTAGATTTTAGTGTATTTACAGAATTGTACAACCATGACCACAATCAAATTGAAGTCATTTTTTTTAGAGTAATGTATTTTTATTTTTAATTTTTGGTACTGGGGATTGAATTTAGGACCTTGTGCTTGCCAGGCAGGTGCTTAATCCACTGAACTATCTGCTCAACCCCTTAAGACATATCTTATTATCTCAACAGGAGACATTCTACCCACTAGTTACAATCTCTTAATCTTTCCACCCTAAATTTGGTCAAGCGCTGAGTTACTATATATCTCCATAGATTTTCCTATTCTGAAAATTGATTAACTTACATTCACAAAATACCATATAAGAAAGACTTAAATATACCTGAAGAGGTGGAAATCCTGCAAAGTGAGCTCTCATATCATATTGGAGTACATGGCATATAATGTACACTCAATGAGTGGACAATTTTTTAAAAATCAGCACATATATCATTAATATTGTAATCATTTTATGTAAAGTTATGCTTATACATAAATAACATTTTATCATGTAAGAATTATCAGTGAGTGCTGCCATGTCCCCTGTGTACCAAGACCCTCTCCTGTATGGCTGAGTCCTCATAGCAGCCTGCAATCTGAAGTGGAAGGGAGAAACTATTTAGATACACAGAGGGTTACATATCAAATGTCACTGTAGCATTTCTTGCATGAAACTGGTTCTACAACACCAGCCAGCAGAATGATTTTCACCTGTCTTCTTGTATTTCCTTTCCTATGAGTCAGTGGAGAGTTTGTGGCTGTAATTTTAGCTAGTTAAAAGAAATACATGATTCAAATGAGGTCCTTGGTTTATGTCTTTCCCCCCTCCCGATAATTAGGGATGAATCATACCCTAGATTTATTCTCGAATGGGAAATGTCCATAAAACTAGCAGGACATGAACAGCCAATTAGTAACACAGGAAATAACAAATTTTTGCTAATCACACTCTACTCTTCTTCCCCTGGATACCTGTACACAGTTGTTCAAATTTAAAGCAGAATATGTGATTATATGTCATTTCATCAACATAAGATGATGGAAAGCTTGGAAGATGCCAGTGAATAAGGCTGTGCTATGTGAGAATTAAAAAAATAACAAAAAGCAAATTCTGTGGATGGACAGCTGTCATGATTGCAAAACAATGTAAATATATTGTTGTACACTAACCTGTACAATCAAAGACAGTCAATGCAGTTTATTTTTCTAGAATAAAACTATGGAGAATATAAACTTATGGGACTATATAATCTGAGATTTCCTACTTCTAAACTTTTGCTCATTTAGTACATCTATTGTGCTACTCCTGTGTGAAGTCATGCAGACCCCTGGTTTCAAACCCTTAAGGGGCTTACTCTTGTTTTCTAGATATAATTTAAGTTTCTTAGCATAGTGTTCAAAGTTCTTTTAGATTTTGTCTTCAATTACTGCCTGTCCTACATAATGTTTGTTACTATTGCATTTTTTTTTTTTTTTTTGGAGGCTCCTGATTGCCTCCAGCTCTGGTCTTGATTGCCTTGAGTATGCGGGCGGGAATCAAACCACCAATCCCAAAGGCTGACTGCTTTGTTTAAGCAGGCACTTAACAAGTGAGCTAGTGGGTGGGCCCCCATACTTTTTCATTCTTTGCTCTGGGTAGTATGAACTGCCTGAGGTGACACAGCTTTCAGGTTCCAGGGCCTTTGAATAACCCTGGAGTCCCTGTACGTGTCCCCTCTAACATCCACTGTGTTATTTGAAAACTAACACAAGGATTGTCAGTTTTTCTTTTCTTTCTTTCTTTTTCTTTGTTCTTTTTTTTCAGAACTGAGGATTGAACACAGGCCTTGCGCTTGCCAGGGAAGCACTTATTCCACTGAGCCATCTCCCCAGCCCCAAGGCATCAGTTTTTCTTTAAAAATCTCCCTTCATACCCCAGCTAACCTGGTTAACTATGGATTCTTTTTCTTCTGTTTTTATAGATATTTGAATAAACCTACAGAATAATATGATTATTAGTTGAACTATAAAGACATTTATATTTTGAAACAAAGAGAGATAGAACTTATAGAGGATTGGTACCCTAAATTAGATAAACCAGTCTTTGATAATAGGGAAGAAATTAAAGATGGCATCATAATTGTCTGTAAATACTTTTACAGATCTATTGAAATATTACTTCAAAGAAATATTGTGGACTAGATGAAACAAGCAGAAAGTGTACATCACATGCATATACAGCATCAAAATTTATAGGTGACCACATGTATTGAGTGCCTACAATGCATTGTCTTTGAAACTTTTGAGGAGTAGAATATTGTTCCCTTTTTCAGATGAGAAAACTGATACACAAATGCAAATGGTGTCAGATCACAAAGCCTGTAAAAGGTAGAGTTTGAGCAACATGTGTTTCATAGTCCTATGGCTAACACTGGAGTCACTTTAATGAATAAGATATAGTTGGCTGAAAACTTTTAGCATGGTTTGACCAGATTGTATGATGTGATCTAATCTATTTTACTGTCTAGGCCAGACTTCAGGAGAGACTAAGCTAATTCAATATACCTTTGATTTTCCTGGTTATTATGTATTTTCAACAACCATTGGGAGACTAATTTCTTAGAGAATGGGAGACATGTTTCGCATTAACTTTTTATACTTCAATTGTTTCTTCACCTGTGGTTTTCCTACCCAACTGTGAGCAATGGAATACAGGGATCTTTAATTCTTGTGTCAAATAATCAAATTTGGGGATGAAAGTCCATATGGCAGCATACTGGTCTTTAAGATAGCATTAAATGGGAAAAGAAAAGTTTTGAACTCCCTTGGGAGGCAATATGTCTAGAGTTGGAAGGAAATGCAGGAGCTTAGAGATCTGATAGCTTTGTGTTGCAAGAGAAGAGACTGCGATTGCTGGCAACCTGGTCAGCTCAGGTCTAAAAGCGATGTTTCTGGTTTGTCTGCCATAATACAATTTTTGTTTGCAGCTAAGCTTTCTCAGAACCCAGTGGTGTATAGTCATGGTGTTAGATACTGATAAGGGAACTTAGTGTTGAAATAGCTCACTTTCACTCACTAAAGAAAAACTTTCACCTGTCACTCTCCTCATTCTGGGGGTTGGACGCAAGGCACTATAACTGAAGAAATGTCCTTTCTATTTATGCCCAGGATGCTGAGAGCGAGGCAGTGTATCAAGCCTTTTTTCAGGATTCCAGCTGAGGGTCAGAATAATGACTATGATCTGTGAGACTGCCTGGGCTTTCTGGCTATAGCATTTCAAACTAAAATATTGAAATATGGGAAATGGCCAGTATTTATACCCTGCTTAGCCAAGGAAATTTCACAGAGCTTATTACCAGGAGGATTTTCATGATTACTACTATCACAATAAAAAGGAATTCATTTGAAAACTAAATGCTGGGACTCAGTAAACAAAAACAGAAGCACATCCAGAAGCCTGAGGTTTTTTTTTTTGCCAAATTCTCTTCCATCATCAGGCAAATGCCCAAAGAAACCCTGACTTCCGGCCAACTTTGGTCTCATGGAAGAAATCATCAGGCTACTTCCAATTTAACTTCACTCTTCCTTTCATGACTGCCTTGTAAGAAATCTTCATAGAACAAGCTTACAGATGTAGTATTTTTAAATCTACAGCACTCGAGAGTTCCTAGATTTTGCAAGTTGAGCACACAGAATCAACTTTCTAATGAAATACTCTAATTGTGCCCCGATGCCCCTATCTCTTCCCACTGTTAAGACTCAGAGCTATCCAGAGATAGACGACAATTTTCCTAAGTATAACCATGACTCTTTGACATGAGGCCAGGTAAAAGCTCTTCAGAATCTGTCCAGTTTTGTTCCCTGAACCACTTTTTCTTCACCACAGCAACACGTTTGTCATATGGAGACAGCTGGACTTTCTCAGCTTGTGTATCAGGTAAACATTTAAGCTGCCTGAGTTGAAATTTACCCAGTAGTGGTGTTCTGCATCTGGCTCATAAGAACTATTATTTTTAACTTTTGAGGAATTTTTCTGGCTAGTTGCTGGCTATAAAGAGTTATCACAGCATGAGGCTGTAAAGCACAACTAATTAGAGATTTTAATTTTTAAGAATTTATCACTCGAAAGTGTTCATATATTAATTAATTCCTCCAAGTCTATCTTAAATTGCTGCTTTCTTTTAAAAGTTCCACCCAACTCATCTCAACCTCTTTCCTCTAAATTCACAGTATTATCTTGTTTTGAAGCTGTTTCATTAGATAAATAATTTATAACCATAAGCAATGACATTATCCACATTCACAAGCTTTATCTTTTTTCTGAAGTTGTGGTTTACTAGGAGCTGGATTGCTATTTGACGTTTTTAAAAGTTAAAGTGGTTAGCATGATACTTGAAGTATCAACACTTGGAAAGTATTTTACAAACTCCATCAATAAAAAGTTGGCACGCCAGGGATCCAAGATTCTACTTATATTCAATTGCTTCATTGTTAGCATTAAAATCTTTCTTAACATTTTACCATGGCAGTATTAGGCTCCTGACATGGCATGTCATTCCAGAGACGGGAGTGAGTGTGGGCTACGAGGTGACAGTCCATGAACCTTAGCTTCTACTGAGGTAATGTTCTGGCACGAGGGGACGTATTGTTTTCTGCTTTCATATTAATGAATTCTTTCAGGATGTACAGGATACAAGAGCATTAATCCTTTTTGCATAATAGGATAGATTTGAGTACACTTGGACAAAAGTAAGATTCAGAGAAGAACAAATAAAAATTTTGTTTAATGATTCTTTCAACAACATGTTTATTGAGTAAACAATACATTATTGATGTTGTTTAGGTACTGGAGATATACAAAAGAAATATGAACTTATCTTTGTGGAAATAAAGATCTATTAGAAGTTGAAGATGGTGGAAATATATTTAAGAAGAGGAAAATAGAATGACAAATTAAAGGACCAACAGAAAACAGTTTTGGAACATTGCAAGTGTTATGTCTAACAGAGAAACATACAAAAGTCTTTTTTTTTCTTGTGTAATTGTAGTTAAGAGAAAGAGAAGAATGTAGCTTGCAGTGGGTGCCCTGCTCTGCCTTGTTGCTTAAAACCAGTGGAGCTATTAGTGCTGAAGAGCTTAAGTACATAGCTAGCAATTAGGAAGAGACAACCAGGGAACCTATTTCCCTGAGGTCTTTGCCCTGCCTCACTCCCACAATTTCTGGCTGTCCACTTGTGCAAGGGAGACGGCTGTGGCAATCCTGTTCTGACAGTGGCACAAAATAAATCACTGAAAGCCGTTTTGCACTTGCCTGGAGACTTTCAAGAGAGAATCTCAAAGTGAATCTGGGATGCTGTGTGCCACAGAGAGGACCAACATTTCTCTTTGGCTTTAAAGGATGTCCCATTGTGAGAATGAACTTTGGGTTTTATCTCTCCCTTTGAAATAGAATACATCAAAGTGAGACATCTGAAGGCAAAGACACAATGATCCCCAATCCAAAGCCAAGTTCAAAAACACAGAGATGAGTTGTGTTATTATGAAATTGTATTTGCTGGCTGAGATGGTGGACGAAGAAAGATTAAGTTGCCAACATAAAACAGGCCTTGAAATTCCTATTAGTCTCAGGCCCCAGGGCACACATTTTTTCAGCAGGACACATTTTTTAGAAGTACGGGAGCAGGAGCACGAGCAGCACATGAGACTTCCTTTGCTCTCAGTTTGAAACGTACAGAGTTATTAAAGTGAAATTTATTAATGATT
>NDGN011298128.1:0-23623 GCA_002564285.1 Tympanoctomys barrerae
GCCCCAACCTTAAATTTCTTCACTCGCTTTTTTTTTTTTTTAAATATTTGGACGCTGCATCTTTCTTAAAATCTTTCTTTCTCATGGGACAAAGAAGGTCATTGCTATAGTTTGTGTCTAGATGTCCCCCAAAGGCTCATGAAGTCATGGGGCAGGCTCCTAGAGTTCATGATTGATTCATGGTCCAGTTCTGGGATTATGAGCGTGAGTGCGGCACCCACCCTGGGGTGGGAAATCTACACACAATGTAAGGGAGGGGAAGTGGCTTGCTCTGTTCTTCCCTTTTATGCTCTTGCTGATTTTCTGTCTTCCACTGCCATGAACTGTTCCCCTCTGGCATGTGCCACCCTGCGTTGGTACCAGCCATCTATGGACTGAGACCTCCTTAAACTCTGAGCAAAATAAACCTTTCCCTCTTTAATTTGGTATTGGGTATTTTGTATCAGTAACAAGAAAACAGAAAGCAAGACAGTCATAATTTTTTGGCTATTTAGCTTTTATTGGCTTTTAAGAATAGGATTGATTTCTTTCAAGCTTTTTACATGTCTAAACCAGAAAAATAAGTCTACAAATTTTTTGTGTGTATTGTTTCATTTTCCCTGTCAAAATTCCTGTTAATTATAAGGAAAATTGCTCCATCTTAGGGCCAGATCATTCCTCACAATGGAAATCATTTAACTTCACTACAATTTCATCCCATATATTATCTGTGATACATTTTATTACATTTGTCTCTAAAAATAAAAATAAATAATTCAAGAAATCACTCATTACCAAACGTGTATGCAGGATTTACTATGGGAAGAGCATAGTGCAATATATTTCAGATATAAATAAAACACAATTGGAATTCTGAAAGGTCCCAGAACTTAATAGATTCTGCAGAAACCTAGAGGCATAACTTAAATAGTTTTTATTAAGTGGAAGAAAGGAGCATTGCATGAAGAGCAGTTGAGTTTAAGAGAGGAATAGGAAGTTTAAAAAAATCAAAGTTACCCTTCCAGAATTAATGGTGCTCCTTCCCAGAAATATTTCCAAATAAATAAATGTCATGTATCTTGGGAAAAATACAATTTTCTCCAGCCTGAGAAATAATAATATTACTTTCAGCTAGAACCCTAAGGTCTGTCCAGTTTGGGAAACAGATTATTATGCTTTCAAAAGATTTTGAAAGGATATGTGCACTGACATGAATATTTTTAAAAATTTGGACAAATTGATATGCTAAGTGATCTTTGTCCCTTCAGCACAATAGTTAAAGGTGTTCTATTATTTCAGCAATGTAATCATTGGACAAAATATGAGGGGGCTACCTCCTTTTGAGCTGCTCTCAGTTTCTGTGGGACACTACTTTGGGTATCTACAAGAGCATAAAATCTGCATCCTCTGAAAATCCATGTGAGACAGGATAAACCCAGAACCTGAATTTAAGCTAGAAAATAGGCAGACAATATAAGTGGCTAGAATAAATTGAAGCCAAATAAGATCTCAATAGACATATATCAATATTGTTAGTATGACTCTAGTAGTTATAATTATGTGCTAATAGAGAATCAAAGTCTGTGTATGAAATGTACACTAAAAGTTTCAATTATTTTTATATAAGCAATATTGCTAGAATTTATACAAATTGAGACTGTCTACAGTTACCTATTTTATGTCAGGTCTAATCTTATATTCAAATCCAAGTCATAGCCTACCTGTTTAACAGGCTACAAAGTTGATTCATTTTAATAATCCCCAAAAGTATAAATTCCAATCAAAATTAGTTCGATATTTAAAAATATAATATCCCCCTTAATACTTCTTTAATATCAGAATTTAGAATTCTTCTTTCTCCTTCAAATATTTCCAGTGTTTAAGAATCTCAGCAACCTTTCTTGTGTTGGCAAAGTCACTTAAAGATAAAGCAGAAAAAACAAAATCTGCACTAACAGACAAGTGGGTGAAAAACATACATTAAGGCAAGGTGAAGATGGAGCTAGGAAATGTTAAAACATGTCCCGCTTTTCACGGTCATTTCTCTTCCCAAGCACTAAAATTGCACTATGAAATAGCTGACATGGTGCACATCTCTTTGAAATTGTATCTTGTGGGTGTCTCCATAACCAAGGCAATAAAATGTAATAGATTTCTAGTCTCTATTGCTTCAAAAAAGATAAATTTAGGAAACAATCATGATGTCATTGGATCAATACGAGAGGCTGGAAAACCTTATGGGATATTTGACTGACTGGTGGGGAGTAAGTTCAAGCCCACAAGTGACCTGATTCTACCACAAAACTTCTACACCTTTCTCTCTTTTGCCTTTTTCTCTTATTTTTTCATATGAGAGAGGAATGGGAGGGTTGTGGGGGTGAGCATTTTTCTCTCTTGGTGATTTCAGAAACACTTGGTACTCACAATGTCTATGGGATTCAAACTATGATTCACTATGAAACTAATGTGAGTTCTGTTTCTTTGGTTAATAAGTGTTAAACGATTTTGCTCACTATTTAAAAAATGAGGCTTTCAAACAGAAATTCACCTTGCTACAGAAGGTGATGAATAACACAAAACATTTGTGTAGAACATACAACATGGCAGACACAGCATTCAGCTTTGGAATTGGTCCTAATCCTAGTAATCTTTTGTTTTATTAAGATATTTAAAAGTAACTTGTACAGAGAAGTTTAGTAATTCCCCTAATCTCTCATAGCCACCCAGTAGGATCCTGGACATTAAATAAAAGCAGATGGTCATAGAGTTGAGTGTTTAATAATAATGTTGCACTATTGAGATAGTGTGAAGTCTAGAGGACCTGAAAGATGTTCTGCTCAGAGCCATAAGTGTGGCTCCGTAGATGCCAAAAAGTGTTTTAATGTGTTTCTGTGTGGTTGCAAACACAAGCCTACACGTGCCTGCATTATTATGCTCACGAATGCAGCCTGCTTTTTGTTTGCAAGGTTGGTACCTACAGCTCAAACTTTCTGGGTATTAGCTGTGCAATTAGTAGAAATACAGTTCAGCATCACAAAATAAGTTGCTGAGTTCAAAGATCAGAAATGCAATGGCAGTGCCTTCAAAGGAGATAGTACTGGGGATTCTGATCTACCCTCTATTTCCCCTCCTTTCCTGAATTTCTCTTTGATCTCAAGCTAAACATCAGAATTTGGCTTTTAAAATGACTAGAAGTGCCTTTCATTTTTCTCTCAGCTGCCTGAGGAGTAACAACTTCTACATCTTACATGAAAAAAAATGTATTTCTCCCTAAAAATAACTTTGGCTTCAAATGCCCCCTGCAAAGAGGTTGAAATAATTCATCTTGAGCTCTGTGAAGACAAAAGAAGGTAATTGCATGGGGGAGCCATCACCTGCAGGGGGAGGGCTGCAGGCCTTGCAGAGGTAGTGCAAAACTCTGTCTGCCTGTGACTTTTCAGGAGACGAGGTCATGAGCCAGAGCATCCTTTGGCTCCTTTGAGCCATTCGCATCCTTGTCTGGATTATGAGCAGACAGCACACTGCAGCACACTCCTGGATATGCTGGGTGCTTTTGCTTTCCTGTGGTTCTTTCCTTCCTCTCCTTGGTGTTAAGTATAAGTGTTAAGAGTAGCAAGTGACTAAACAATTAATTTTCTTCTTCCTTACCTAAAAATAAACTTAAGATGAAAAAAAGCTAAGAAATTGTCAATGCTACTTTAAGTTAATATTGGAAACATGAAAGTTTAAACACTCAAAAATGAGCCATATCTTAGGAGGCATAGCTATGGGAGGAAAGACCACAGAACTGTCTCCAAAAAAGAGACAGTTTAGAGGAAAAGCAGATGTTGGCGCTCTGAAGACAGCAGAAGTTGCAGTAGCCTAAAATGTGAAGGACTTGGGTTCCATTCCCAGCAATGCAGCCAAGAGGTGGCACAGGAAGAATGAAGAGAAGGTACCCTTTTGTGAGCAAAATTTAAATTTATTTTTATTTTTTTATTTTTTATTTTTTGGCGGAACCCGGGATTAAACTCAGGCCCTTGCTCTTGCCAGGGAAGCGCTTATTCCACTGAGCCATCTCCCTGGCCCCGCAAAATTTAAATTTATTAATGGATTTTTTTTAATGGTGTTTTCCTCTCTAAACACAGAATGAATTCAAACCACTAAAATTTATATCAGAAGAAAAAAAGCAATGCTTATACATGCATAGGAAACTACATGCTTGTTTTTCCTGGTCACTTTTCCTTTACCAGCCTCCTGTGCCCCTTTTCTTCTTTATTTCTGAAAATTGCTTTTTAAACTGTATGTAAAAGCCACTCAGGCTGATGAGATAGCTCATCAGACTAAGCACTCCCTTAGGCAAGTGCAGGGACCAGAGTTTGATCCTCAACTCTGGCCTCATCCCCTGGGCCCACTGAACCAGCCACCAAGATCAGGCATGGTGACACATGCCTGTAATCCCATCATTGTGGAGGCTAAAAACAGGAGGATCACTACCAGCCTGAGCTGCATATTGAGAGCCCATACAAAATACTAAATAAGTATGTAAATAAATAAATAAATAAACAATTTAAAAAGTCACTCATTCAGGATTTGTACACTTTTCTGGATACACTCTTTCCATCATTCCAATCTGCTGTTTGTTTCAGGTGGAGAACTCGAAAGAGGACATCCACAAAGGTTCGTTGTCCAGATGCCAACATTGTGGCATTATTTTTGCTGTGTTTGTGTTGTTTTGAAGTATTTTAAGGTACTTTGTAGAGATATAAATAAAAAATACCCCTCTTCACACAGCCAGTGCTTCTTCTCTGGGACAGTTATCACATTTTGTCTGGGGAATTCTAAGTTTGTAGCATCACAGTGATCAACCAAAGGATATGCTGGTGTCTTCCAAACAAGTCTATTCTTGAAAAGCTTGTCTCAAACTGTTCTAGAATGGATCTGTAGTCCTTTCCTGAAAATCAGTTTAAACACTCTCTGTACAGAATGCATGCCTGGCTGCATCCACACCTCAGCCAGCCTGAAGAAAAGGAAGAGAAAAGTGCTTTCCTTCTTTAACCACCCTACACATTCATAGCTTGTAAACACTCACTGTGAATTAAAATTTTACAATAAATAAATAAATTGGACTTAGATGTTCTCTCATTCCAAAAAGCTCTAAAATGTTCACTAAAACTCTATGCCTGATGACTGTATTTTTCAGTTATCCTCCCTAAGCAGTGTCAAGTTATGGACTTTTTTAAAAAAACAATTAACTTAATCTATGGAAAGAACAATGTACTTAATACCAAATTTGACATGGAAGTCATACTTGATAATCATAAATTTTCTTGCTCTCTACATAGAAAACTCTTGAAAAATAAATCACATTCCCAAACCTCCCTGTTTCTTTTCTACATATAATTCCAATCCTGCCTTGTCACCTCCTAGGTTGTGTTATACACTTTTGGATAAAGTCATAATACATTGGGGTTTTTTTTGTTTTTGTTTTTGTTTTTGTTTTGCCAGAACCAGGGATTGAACTCAGGCCCTTGCACTTGCCAGGCAAGTGCTTATTTTACTGAGCCATCTCCCTGGCTCCTAATAGTACATTGTTTTTACTTCTTCTCATATACTTTCCTGTCAAAGCGCTGAAGCAAACAACAGTTACATTCCCACAGCAGCCCACAAAAACCCATCATAAACTGGAAATACTACATATTTGCAATAATAATTTTTTCTTGTATTGTATACTGCAAGTCATTTAGGCAAGTCATTTAACCCCTGTGAGCTTCAATTTCCTCTTAAATAAAATTAGAGGGCTGCTCTCTGTGATGTCAGCACCCTTCTGGCCTCACCTGTTTGTGGTGATATTTCAGCGGTCTTGTGAGTTAGTTACAAGAATACGCTGAGAGGCAAACCACAATCTCGAACATCGTTTTAGGTGTCATTATTGGAAATGGAAATTAATTGGACTTTGCTGCTGTAACAAACTTATACAAGCAACATGCACTGTACTCAGTGTTTATTGTTGTTATTATTGTTGTTGTTTATATTGTCCTTGTCTATATAAAGCAGTATGAATGTAGTATAAGGTAGATCCAAAGCTTGCTGAGCACTATTGAGTAGAACAAAACATTTAAGTCAGAGTAAAAAGAGAACAGTGCTGCCACTGGCCTGGTCTTTGAAGTGAAGATGAATTCAAAGTCTTTCACCACCATTGGTAAACTCTGTTTTAGTTTCTCTATGCCTCATTTATACACGTGCACATCGAAAGCTTTTAATATCTATTTAAGCATTTAGGGCCAGGGTGAAAGCTCAGTAGAATAAGCACCTGCCTGTCAAGCATAGGGTCCTGAGTTCAATCCCTGATAACGCACACACACACACACACACACACACACCCCACACACACTCAAAATGCATTAGAATAATTTATCTTCTATTTAAGTAAGAAAATCCAAGTCTATTATGGTATAATCGCTCAACTCTTCCTTTGGAATTATGCATTAAAATATTTATATAACAAATGTAATCTGGTATTTGTTTTACATTCTATTTTCCCTAGTAAGAATAAATAGATAAATATATGAAGTATTTGTCACCATTAGTACTGAGTGTGAATTTGCTTTTGCTAAGTACATTTGATTTGTGCAAGTCTTGTTTTCTGTTTGAACTTAAATTGATATAAACATTCCTTTAGCATTTTTAATACATGTCCTAAAAAATAAGCTCTCAATACTCAATGGCTAACAGACTAAACATTTTAAATAAATACTATTTTCCTTAGGCTATTGTCTCCTCTTTTTTCACAAAAACTGAGCAACAGGCAAGGAACATGAACTTTGCAGCTGCAGTAGCATTGGTGGTGTAGGAAAAGAAAGAGGCTTGGCCTCCTACTCTGCCCTTGCTTCTACCCTACCCAGCCCACAGGATTGTCAGTCCTGAATGTGTCACTGATTCATGGTGTCTATCAGGTGGTAGTCAAACTGCCCTGAAAATTTAAGAGTGGTTCATGGAGTATAAGCTAGGAGGTTAAAATCAAATTTTAAGTGATCAAAACTAAAGCACTATAAAATAAAGTCAAGAAATAAAGATTTCTGACTGGAAGAATGGTAGGAAAACTTCAATAGTGAACACTAATGAATAGTGATGTTCAATTGGAATTTGAATAAATAAGAAAGGAAGGATATTTGAGATGTCAAAGCAAGACATAAGTTGGACTTTGTGAAACTGATCACACATCATCTCATTCAATGCTCTGAACAAGCAAATTTCTAGCATTGAGACGAAGTTATCTCTTCTACAAGTCAAATAATTTGGATTTAAATCATTACCTACTAAATGTAAACATTGTACTATCTCCCTAGAGTAAGAAACTGAAAGGTACAATAGATATTGTTAAAGTGAAAGAAACTGCTCAAAAGGCAAGAAAAACTTGGGTAAGGGGTGGTAGAAGAGAAATTAGGGGAAAATATACATATGTACTTATAAGACAGCTAGGTTAACTGTACTACTAATTTGTATTAGTTCATTGAAAGGAACAATTAGTGCTTATATTGTTTGATTAATTTGCATGCCTTTACCTGGCAATCTGAGTAACTACTTTGAAGATAACAATATTCAACATAATAAACATGATTAATTACTTATCATCTTGTTCTGAAATTCTGTGTCATTTTTTGTCTCTTTGAAATATATATATATATATATATATATATATATATATATATATATCCCTGGAAAAAACTTTTAGAGACAGGGGGAGTGGTAATACGACAATCAGTGTCCTGGGTCAGTTCTTTCAGAAAATTTATCAGTATCGATTAAGTACAAAGTATTGAGGGCTGGCCAAATAGCTCAGCAGATTAAAGTGCCTGCAAGTAGGTGAAGGAGCCTAGGATTCAATCCCTGGGCATGCCATGCCGAACCCGCCCCCAGCACACACTGAGGTGGTGATTGAGAATGGGCGTGGTGGTGCATGCCTGTAATCCCAGCTCTTGGGAGGCTGTAAACAGAAGAATCACTGTGAGTCTGTTCTAGTAGTGAGACCCTGAACACCCTGTAGACCCTTCCTTGAAATACAGGGAAAAAAAAGTATCAAGTACTGTACCTTTCTTTCCCATTCTTGGAAAACAGTGAGTGATATTAATTTCATTAGTTTTAGGCTTTGTAGTGTCTACATTCTAACTCTGAAAATTAAACAACAGCAATTACTGTTCCATTTTTAAAAATTTATCTACAAACTACTACAGAAGCAGGATGGAGAGAAACTTGAACTCCACCTGGCAGATTCAGAGATAATGTTCTACCGAGAAGGGAGTTGACAGAAGTTAAGAATGACTGATATATATATATTATATATATATATATATGTATATATATATATATATATTTAGTACAAGGTCTATAGGGTCTCACTGCATGGGTAAGACTCGTAGTGATCCTCCTGTTCTCAGCCTCCCAAGCACTGGGATTACAGGTGCACACCACCATGCCCAGTCTCACTGGCCGTCTCAGTGCGCCCCAGGGGCGGGGCCAGGTCAGCACTCAGGGGATCGAATCCTGGTCCCTGTGCCTGTCTAAGCAGACACTTTGGTCTACTGAGCTATCTGGCAGGCCCTTTATGACTGACAATTTCAACAGGTATAGCAATAAGAGCATCAGAACAAAAAGAACAATATAAACAAAGAAATTTATTCATAGAAGACATTTTTTAGAAAAATGGTAGTTTAGAAAGAGGATGGTACTATGAACTAGCAAAGATAAAATAGGAATGAGAAGTTAGACATAGACGCAAGCATCAGAACAAGATCACATCTTTCACTGTGTCTGTGCTTGTCATTGGAGATTCAATCCAGACCTTCACATTCGTCTAAGTCACTCTTCTATTTCTTTTTTTTTTTAATCTGTTTTGAGATAGGGGCTCCATAGTAGATATATGAGTAGACTGGCCTTGAATTCATGATTACCTTACCTCTGTCTGCCTCCCAGAATGCTGGGGTCATAGGCAAGTACCACCATAACTGGCTGAGATCATATCTCTAAAATATGAAGAAGAAGACCAGCAAAAGCTGCTTGGAAGTGGTAAAAATGACTTTCTAAATTATTACAAAATTCTTAGTTAAGTAAGTCATTGTGGAAATTAAAAGGAAGAAGTTGATCATTTAAAAAGAAAGCTATCTTGGTTTGGGGCAGGTAAAATACCATATATTGGAAGAAAAATTAACAAGACAACCCAAAAGCTTAGTTGAGTGAGGGAGTGAAATTATCTGATACACTAAATGAGAGAAGAAAGAAGCACACGTTGAATTTGGGACACCTGACTGTGGGCACTCACAGTCTCTGAAATGGAGTGTGCGAGGGTTTTCTGATAGAGCTGAGTTTAGAGTCAGCAAACGTAGCTTACAGCTGCAGAGAGCGCTCAGGTGGCGCCCTTAGCGAGGAAGGTTGCACGGGTCAATCATTAATATGGAGACGCTATGTATGTCTTCAGGGAAGAAGAAAGGCCTTTCATTACCCAGATGAGGACAAAGAAGACTGCAACCTATTATTTTATATTTTAAAACAAAAGAAAGTTTAAATCAGCAGCCAAGTATGTGAATGAGAATACAATTAAAGTTATAAAATTGAAGCTATATTAGAGGACAAACAACTTCAAATAGATTTGAAATATAGCAGAATAAAAAGAAAACAAACTTTGAAATTAAAATGTGCTTTAAATCCCAGCTTTGCCTTTTTTGGTCATATGACTTTGGGCAAGTGATTTAAATTATCAGAACTGAATGCCAACATCTGTAGGAAAGACATAATAATCCACTTACAAAGTGTTATTATGATAATCAACAAAATAATGTGTATAATACTTTTCAAAATGCCTAGCAAATGATCAATAATTTGTAGACATTATTATCACCATTATTGTAGTTCCCACACTATAAAACATTCATGTGGCCCAAGTTAATACTGTTGTGGATGTCTATCTTTTCTCTTATGACTTAGTGCTTTTCTAGACCCTGAAGGGAACGGGATGATAGAGAAAAAATCATTCCTGCCATTTTGTAGTTACAATTACAATTACGGAGTTGCAGGGAAGCTCAATTTATTGTAGAAAGCATGATTATAAGCAAATTTCCAGAATGTTATTGCAACTTAAAAAGTGGAACTCACAACAGCGCAAGGCAATAATACAGCGCTGGGCCTGTGAGAGTGTTAGACGGAGCACAGGCCGAGATAGTAGGAGCTCAGACAGTAAGAAGGAGGGGGGCCGGGCTGGAGCAGCTCTACACGTGTTCTCCGGTTTTAATCAGCAATGCAAACTAGTAAAACTAAAAAAGGAAAACCTTGTGGTGTGTAGGGCTGTTAAACCTTAGGCTTTCTTTTAAACACACAATGATTAAATCTGACATTTTATAAATGTCTCACACACTCAGTTAAACACCTTCAATATGCTCAGCATGGTCCAAGGTCTGAGGTAAACTGAAAACTAGGTGATCTCCTCCTTAATTGTCCTTTGGGTGAAATGCATCTTTCTACTACAAAATAATATTTAAAAGTAGTGGTGTGAGATAGACAAATATTAATATAGAAGACACTTCCACGAATAGTCATAATGACAATGATGCTAATGTTAGATACCATCTTCTGTGTTTCAAGCACCATTAAGACATTTTAGATATGTAAAGGCATTTAATTTTCACAACTACAAACAAATTAGAATACATCATCTTGTATTAGATACAAGTTAGATACATCATCTTGACTTTACTGATTATTAATATGACCTAAGAGCTCTATACTTGTATCTTAGATACAAAATACTTTTATCAAAATACCTGGCCTAGAAAGACTTTATAATCCAATAACACAAAAAGAAATACTACTTTGAATAAATATGAACAATTGCTTTCCGGTGCAGTTCAAAAATATATAAGTGTAGAGGAGTACTAATTTTAATAACCCCTAGTGCAAGGAATTTACTTTTTTATGTGCTCATAAAAGTGTGTTTATACCACCAGTAATTTAAAATAATGATGCTCCATGCAACAGCTATTATTGTAATACATAATTCCAATCTACCAATAATTAAATAACACTTCAAATTATTTTAACATTTCTGTCATGTATTTCTAAAATGCATTGCTTCATATCATCAAACCTTCACTTTTTTTTATTAATTGAAACATTTTTCTGAGATGAGGAGTTCCAACAAACATGCTACAGTCAAAGTGCAGTGTATGTTTTTCTAATTCTCTTTTTTATGTGCTGGATATTAAGTAAACAATGTTGACATATAAAAGTGAGACCGCCTTCCCACAGTCTCACCAATCCAAGATCTTGCTCTGCCAGTGACTAGGAAAGGGCTTTGTTCATCATGTTCCTTTGAGAAGGAGTTGTTATTTTATTGTTGTTGGGTTTTTTGTTTGTTTGTTTTGTTTTTTTTTTTTACAGAGATCAAGCTGGTGCATGAAAATGAATACAGTGGCAAGTCTGCCTGTAGCATTATCATTCAAATTAGAGTTAATGATTTAATTACCATCTTATAAATATTAATAAATTCATTAGTTTTCTTTGGCAATGGTTCTCTACCTGTGTAATATCCTATCCCAGTAAAAACAATATCAGTTGGAGAGGCTCGGTTTGAACAACTACTGTCATGTATCTTACCTGAGTTTAGAGGAATTTTTATTGAAATAAACAAATGTAATGAGGGAAATAACTTGGTGTTCTAAGTACCTGCCTGGTAAGCTCAAGGATCCAAGTTCAATCTCCTATACCACACGCCATGTTGGCCCTGGAACCCTGGACACACTGTGTCAGCCATCAAAACCAGGTGTGGTGGTGCATGCCTGGAATCCCAGCATTGGGGCAGCTGAGACAGGTAGATCACTATGAATTCAAACTACATAGTGAGATCCTGTAAACAACAACAACAACAAAAAAAGCAATGAAAACTGTTTAGCTGTTAAATACAGCCCTTAAATGCACCATTACAAGAATAGTATAGTCATAAGCTTCCAAACTTTGAATAACAGTACATTGTTGGAAAAGGAAAAGGTGAAATTAAGTGATCTAGATAATAACTATTGTTAAAATGCAAATAATCTGCTAAAGGATACATATATGCAAAGCAAATGGGCAATGAACAGAGACACTAGGAAGGTAAGAAAGAAGGAAAAATGGGGTAACGAAATAGAAGGAAAAAGACCATGGAAACAAAATCAGAAGTTTGCCTTTAATTCTGGTCAGCGAGTCAGGGTAGAGCAGTGCTGTTTTTGGCATTATTTAGTGTCATTGTCCTCAAGGGAGGCTTCTCATACTGTGTTTTTCTTTGCACTTCTCAAGTTAAATTTCAGTAGGATGATGATATTAATACAAAAATTATTACATTTCTTTTGATGTTTTCTTCCTGAACCATAACGTAGGTGCTAAAGTCTGAAGCATCTTTCGTCAAGATAGGGAAAGTAGATGGATTCAAATACATGTATTTTTAAAATACAACAGAGAATATGCTAAGGATTCAATGTAAGCTATGAAGATAAAATCGATCAAAGATAAATTTTTCTTTTGAGAAACTACATGAATAAATCAGGAAAGAAAATTTGGGATATAAAAGAGACCAGTGTGCCTGTTTCAAGAAGTCAGACAGAAAAAACTGGAGACAGACTTGAAGATTGATACTCAAAGCTTTTTAAAGGAAGCAGATGCCATGTGACCCTTCAAAACTATCCTAAAAAACTACACAAAAGTTGGTAAAGATACATTACTAAAATGAAAACAATAATTCAATCATTGCAAAAAATAGTTTTGTTTTTAGTAGTAATGCACTTATTACATACAACTCCAATTAACTCAAGTAGATTTTATTGTATCTTTGATTTTTCAAGCTAGACAAGTGAGATAAGAATGGTTATTGTCATTTCATATATGAAAAACAGGGATAATGAGGTTAACTTGCATGACATTTCAAAATTTATAGTGGATGTCACAACCTGAACTTGAAAGAAAAGTCAAAAATTTCAAATCACTTCTGCTTGTGTGGTTTCCAAAGCCAGACAGCAGAACTGAGCTTGGATTCCTGAGACCCTTTCTGAGAATACAGTAGGGCAGGGGATGCGCATCTGAGGGGGAGCCCTCTGACGGCATTGCAGGCCAGGGATCCTCCGCCTCAGCCTTGCCTTGCCTTGCCTTTCCCTACCCTCCCAGGCTGTGACAACGATGGTCGCAGACTGCATCTCTAGCTGCTTCAGGCAAATGCTCTCTGAAAAGCTCCCCAGGAGTATATTGTAAAGCGGGTACATTTGTGTGCTTGGCCATGGGAGGGAGGAGATGACACATATATACAACGGTTTGATAGATTTTGCGTGTTTGTATCTGGTAATCTTAGCAACTACTTTGAAGTTAACAATAGGAGTAAAACATCCATTGTTAATTTCCTATCATCTTGGTTTGCAAGTCTGTATCATGTTAATGTTATTTATTCTCTTTAAAATATTAATTAATTAAAATTTCCAAAAACACAAATGTAAAAGAACAAGGTCTGTGCTGGATTTCCCCACAAAGCTGCACCAGAAACGTAGGCCCAGACTCTTGCAGCTGGGGTTACGGGCACGCAAGCACCCGCAGCAGGGTGCGGGGGGGCAAGCTCACCGCGTTGGGCATGTGAGCCTCTTCACTAGGGGATCCACTGGCCGCTGAGTTTGCTTAGAATCCAGAGTATGGAAGAAAGTGATTTTGTCACTTTGCCAAGTTATTGGTAGTTATTTAGGCCTAATTATCAGAGTGGCATGAGTCTTTAAAAAGTCAACCTTGGGGTTTTTAGAAAACATTTAGAAAAAAAGCATTTCAGAAGCAATCACTGCTCTTTGCATATCAACGAGTTCCACAAGATATAGGTATCAAACCCTCAAAAAGCTTTTCCGTTAAAAAGCATCACAATATACTATACTGAAAAAAATGTTTATATACAGGTAAGTGACAAAACCCTGAATCTCATAATTGCAAAAATTCTTCTTAAAGTAAAACAATATAATAAGATAAAACAGTAACTAAAGACATACTGAATATTTTCTGAAATTTAAAAAAGGATCAATTAAGCAAAAGTTAAAATATCTGGAACAAATTTGTAGAAAATAGTCCTCTTTTCTGACCCAAACTTGATAATCTTCAAAACAGAAACATAAATGAAAGAATCCTATATGAAGTAGAAAAGGTAAGACTACTACGTTTGTTTGGAGGGAACAGATGTGGCCTGTTTCAGAATAACAAATGTTAATATTAAGTTTCAGAAAACAACTAAGAAAAGTACACACAGTTTAAGGAAAAAGTATGTGACCAAACAAGTCAGATTTTATACACAATGTCATGTATTTCCTTTTTTACTCAACAAATATTACTATGGATTCTATGTACCAGTGACTGTGAAATAGTCATAGAGTTATTGTTTTAAATGCCACCTATAGTCCACTGGGTAGAAGAAAAAGTTGAAAAGAAAATAAATGTAAATGGCATAAGTAATTTGGAAAGCATGTTTATATATTATACGCAGGTGCATATGGTAGCCTTATTTAAAATAAGCAAAAGTAAAAGCAACCAAAATATAAATGATTGGATAAATCAAATGTGGTGTATGCATACAATGAGATATTATTCACACTTAAAAAGAAAAAAAATGGGCTGGCAAGAGAGCTCAGCTGGCTAAGCAACTACTTAGGCAAGTGCAGGGACAAGGGTACGATCCCTGGCACCACAGATCACAACAGCCCTGTCCCCAGGTGTGCTGAGCCAGCCACCGAGACAGAGCCTTGTGGCACATGCCTGTAATCCCAGGGCTGGGGAGGCTGAAAACAGAAGGATCACTATGAGTCCAGCCTGCTTAGTGAGACCCTGCACCAAATACATAAAAAACAAAAGAAAAAAATCCTTATTGGCACTACTGTAAGAGGTATGAAACTTGTAGACAACACTATGTTAAAGGAAAGAAGCTGTCAGCAGGGCCAACACCGTGGTGCTCCTAAGAGTTGGCTGGTAACTGCGGACGGTGGAGCAGTGAGTGTGGGGAACAGAGGTGCGAGGAAATACAGGCTACTGCTCAGAGGGTCCAAAGTCGCATTCTGGGAAGATGAAGACATTGTGCAGATGAGCGGCATGAAGTTATACAACAATATGAGCATATTTAGTGCACTGTGCTACACACGTAAATAGAGCTAATACTACAGATTTAATATCATGTACATTTACCACAATAAAAAATAATTCTTATGTATGGCTTTAAATAAACAAATTGATTCTTTGTGGGGGGCAATATTAGTATAATGCTATTTTATAGAGTCCAAAGGGAAGAAACATTGAAGAAGTAAAATTTTATACTCAACCTTATGACCAGGGATAGATTCATAAAAAGCAATAGAAAGCAGGTCATACTGGATGAATGAAAGAGGCATTGAAGGAAGCAACATGAAATGTCACATGGCATGGCAGAAATGTTTGGAAAACTAGACCACGTAGCCAGACTATGAGGAAGATCATGTCATTATCCAAGCTACTGAATTTTCATGGAATTTGTTAGTTTTGTATACAAACTTCAGAGATATGTTTGAACCCATATTTCTTCAAAAAGAAATTTTGACTGTAGAATAATTTGAATCAACTAATACCTGAATTTTATTTTCAAAGCATAAAAATGGAAAATTATAAATCAACATTTAAAAATGAAGTATAAAATGAATGTCAATTTTTCCATAACTACTTTATTTCTGACTCTGAGCCTGCATTCTAGCAAGATGGAAAAAAAAGAAATAATCTGCTAATGAGAGCAAGTACAATGTTTTTAAAAGATGATGAGAAAGTGGGGAAGGCAGGATTAGTGGTGAGATGCTAGGTTTGTGGGGCATCAGACTACGTGGACTACAGCTGACCCACTTAGCAGCTATGCGAACTCAGCAGACAAGTAACTCACTGTGCCTCACTTCTATAATCTGTAAAATGGGTACAGCATAGGACTGGGGATATTGTTCAGTGGCACAGTGCCTACAAGGCAAGTATGAGATTATGAATTTGGTTCCCAGTACCAAAAGGAAGAGGAGCAGGAGGAAAGGCAGAAAAGGTGGAGGAAAAGGAGAAGGAGAAGAAGGAGGAGAAGGAGAAAATGGGCATATAAATAAAATTATATCTAAGAGTCATTAAGCTGTGAAATTTAGATTGTTAACACATCGTAAGTCTAAAACAGTTATTTGCAAAAGTTAAGCTCTTTCTTGTTGCTCACTAATTAATCTATTATATGACTAAGACATTAGAGATTCAAAGATGAATGAAATGGGAATCTTGCCCTGAATGACTGTGAGAAAATATGATGGATGGTGAGATATGCAGAATTTCATGAGAGTGCTTTTCCTACAGCAGGTCCAGCTCAGTCCTGTCAAGGGCTGTCCTCCTGTGCTACACTGCTGCAAGAAACAGCTGCTGTAGCTCAGCAACCTAAGGAATCCCAGGTTGGCTTTTCCACATCTCGCTGGGTCCAAAGTTCAAGTTAGCTCAGCTGCTTTCTATGCATTCACTCTGAAGCCAAATGAAGCTGATAATAGCTGATCTCTTATTTAAACTGTTAGCCAAATTCATTTTTTTCAGAATTATAGGACCAAAATGTCTGCCTTTTTGCTATCTGAGAACTAGGAGATTGCCTCTGTTTCTAGACATTCTTTAACCCTTACTCATTCCTGTTATCTCTTCTTTCTCCACCACATAAGACATAGACAATTTTGGTTATGGTTTAGATCTAAAATGTCTCCCAAATGTCTCGCATGTGCCGAGGTTGGGGGTTGGAAGATGATTAGATCATGTGATACCATGATCGCTATTGGATTAATCCAATGAAGAGTTCATAGCTGAATGTGTTATTAGGGAGTGTGGCCAGGTTGAGGAAAGTGGATAACTGAGAACATGACATACAAGGATATAGTATCCATAGTCTGTCTGTCTCTGTCTCTCAGTCTCTCTCTCTGAGTCTCCTCTTCTCTCCCCTCCCCTCCTCTCCTCTCCTCTCCTCTCCTCCTCTCCTCTCCTCCTCTCCTCTCCTATCCTATCCTATCCTCTCCTCTTCTTTTTTCTTCTTCCTTCCCTTTGTCCCTCCCTGCCTTCCTCCTTCCTTCTCTCTGTCTCTCTCTTGCTTTCTCTCCCTCCCTCTCTCTCCCTCCCACTCTGCTTTCCCCTCTCTCTCCCTCCCTCTCTCACATTCTCTCTTCCTCTCCCCTTCCTCTCTCCTTCCTGACCACCACTGGTTTCACAGAAATCTTTGGCCCCATCCCTTTTGCCATTTTGCTTCTTCCTTGTAGCCAGGGACCGCAAACTGAAATCCACTGAAACTGTAACCCAAATAAACTTCTACTTTCAACTGTAAATGTCAGGAAAATTTTCCACAGATAACAAAGTGACCAACATACCTCTTCATATATACCTCTTCCTGTTCTGTAACATCTTTCTAATAGCTTTTTCATATTCCTTCAATTAAATATGCTTTACTTTTCAGGGTCATGTGAATCCCACTGCTGGAAAAAAAAATCTGTCTATGTAGAGCCTGTAGCTTTAATTCCATCTAGGAAATCCCTTCAGAACAATGCCTGGATTAATATCCAGTTAAGTAATTAGGAGCCACAATCTTGGGGGTTAATGTGCCTGCCACAACTCCCATCACTAGAACAGATCAGCTCTGTCTTCACAATGCTTCCCATCCAATCCTTTTCATCCTCTTTCTCTCTCTAGTGTGGAATTTTCAGTCTTTTGTTTTCTGATGGTGTCATCCTAGCCTGAGGACTGATGAAGGAAAAGGAAGAGTAGACAAAAGTATGCAGAACTTGCCTGGAGGTCATGTCACAAGTCAATTTGCTTAGACTCACTTCTAATTTAGACAGCTTCAACTCTTCTGCCTGCAGTCTTGGTTTGTCTAAGTAAGAACAAATGACAATTGTGAGTCAATTTCAACTCCAAAGTTCTTTATGCCCATGAGGCTATTTAAAGAATTACACAACTTTAGTAGGAGACAAATAATATTTATATGTGATGAATAATAAAAAAAATTCAGAATATGCTGGATCAAACACTTAGGGGGAAGTATAACCCTATTTCCAAAAGCAGAAGACACTAGATCCACACAGAAATCAACTCATTGATTTTTTTAAACAATTTCTCTAAGCTACTTATGTGATGTTTTGCTGTCTCAGTACAGCCATAGTATCCAATTTTGTGATTATAAAAAATATCCAGTATTGTATCCTATAAAATAAGAAAATTGTGTTAAGGTAGGGACAGGAAATACAGCATCCACATTTCTTTTCCTCTTCTCTGTCAGTAAATGACTAATAACGTCAATTTCATTTTTATGGAACTTAAAGCAATTTCAAAATAGCAATTGTACACACTACAAAAGTTTATTGTAATAAATAATTGAAGTCGCATTTATAAAGGATTTCACATAGTCCCTGGCACAGGAGAGCTGACAGTGTCTGCCAATCACAGAAGTGTGTTCTAGGGATGATGAATTGGTTGTATTCTTCATGCTGCTTCTAAGAAGTTGGTTGTAGTTACTTGGAATACCTTTTCTGAGAAGTAATGTAGTAAATTAATAATATCTGCGACAGAGCCTATGAGAATGGAAAAGATATGCAGGAAGTTCGCCAGATGACATTTTTCAGTGATATATATTCTGAAGCTTCCAGATATTACTAGCAGGTAGAATTTAGTGGTCCTTTTGAATAATATTAAAATCAGGACTACTCTTGATTTCCTTTCTTCTCTTGGGAATATGGTGTACATCCTGGCTTATTATAGTTATTCATAGTTTAATTATACAAATTATAGACATACTTCATGTCTCCTCATATTTCACTGTCACTGCCTTGCTAAAGAATGCAATAGGGCTGGGGAGATGGCTCAGCAGTCTAAAGCATCTTCTTAGGCAAGCTTAGGCGAGCACACAGGAACCACTGTTCCAACCCCAGAACCACATGCCACGCTAGCCCTGCCACCAGGGTGGGTTGAGCCAGCCACAAAACAAACAAACAAACAAAGAAAACCAAAGCAATAGTTTCAATTATTCCAACTGAAAAAAGAAATCTTTCCCTAACCAAAGTTGTTATAATATGAAGAAGAGAAGAAAGCAGTAATACAGACACTAATGTTGAATTTTTCTGCAAAATATCTCAGTGTCCCTCATGCAGCTAGAATGAGAAAAGCAGATACTGTGAAATGTAAGTTAAATGGAGAGCAAAAAGCAAATGTAGCAGAAGCCATAAGAATGCTGAAAACATAGTAATAATAAAAACCCTAGCAGCAGTAAATTTTGTTAATAAGGTAGAAACAGTATTTTGTTCCAGTGGAAGCATCTGAGCCTGTTGTGAACTGTTTGTAAGTGAAATATAGATGATTTCCTACTTGAAGGTGGCCCATTAAAAATTCTTTGTAATAATTCTTTGTTCAGGCATTTTGATGGCTTTTGGCAGCACTATTCATTTATCTATTCGTGAGCAGTAGCCATGGTATCCACATAAACAACAGACATTCCTTCTGATAAGATGAAGTTTATGCTGAAAACAATTGCTCCTAGCGTGACCTCTGTACCTGCCACATTAGCATCATCAGAAACCTTGTTAGAAACACTATCCTTGGCTGGCCAGATAGTTCAGCAGACTAAAGTGCCTGCTTAAGGGGGACGCAGCGACTGGGACTCGATCCTAGGTGTGCTATGCTGGCCCTGTCCCCAGGGTGTGATGAGACAACAGCGAATGAGACTGGGTAAGATGATGTGCGCCTGTCATCCCAGCACTTGGGAGGCTGAAAGCAGGAGGATCATTACGAGTCCAATCTGTGTGGTGAGACCCTGTAGACCCTGCACTAAGTAAGTAAATAATTAAATAAATGAACAACTAAATAAGTAAATAAAAGAAATGCTATCCTGTCATGCATTCCAGACCCGTTGAAATAGATACTAATGACTGGAGCCCAGAGAGCTGTGTGGAGTATAGACATGTCTTCCAGATCATTCTGAGAGGTGCTGCAAGTTGAGAACCACTTATGGGAAGAGCCACTCTTACTGGAACTATAACCCTGGGTTGACTTTCACTTGCTTGTACTTAATTCATAACATGAAAATCCTGCAAGTAAATCCTGCCACAAATCCTCAGCTACCAATAATTATGTATAAGCTTCATATTATGTCAGAAATATCCAAGAACCAGTTAAAAATTTTATTATCATTTTCTTACTATAAGCAACACCTATTTTTCTTCCATTTCTGCTTTTACATAATATTTCTTAGCTGACAAAATAATAGGGTTTTTGGAAGACAATTACACCAACACTATTAGTTTATTAAAATATTATTGTAAAACATCCCTGAGCAGTTAGACATGATTTGAGAAGATATCTTCATTTCATGCTGGATTTACAGACTCAGGATCCTTCAGCAATAGAGGTGCCCTTCAAGCATCTCTCAGTCCACCAATACATTTTTTGAGCTGTCAGGTTGTTTCTTTCTTTCCAGCTTGTGGGGCTTTCATGTCAAAATGTCAGACCTTAAAAAATATAGGGTTGGAAAAATCATCAAGTTTTCATTTTCATTCTAATATTTTTAATTAAATTCTTCCTTTCTAGTAGTCAGATTTTTTTTAGGTCCTGAAAGTATAAACTACTGAAACATAGAATGCTATGTCACGTGATATACTCACCTATATGCACACAGGCAATGTTTCTGGGTAATGTGGCTACAGAGAATGAGTAGAGGTAAGGCTTTCACTCTAATACTGTGTGTTCCGTATACTGAGTGAGTATATTGTTCAGCAGAAAAATTCACTGCAGATGTCTTCTACTTTCATAGGCTCGGTTTCATAACCTGCATGGTGTGGCACATACTCATTCTTCACAAAGATAGGAAATAGATGGAGACGTATGCCTAATTAATAGGCAGCTGAATGTCAGAAAATAAAATGTGAAGCTCATGATACAAGTTATCTCATCACTTGATGATATTTGTGTTGCTTTCCTGATAATTGTGTACCATTCTAAATTGCGGTGATTTTGCAATTAACACTTGGTGCACATTACCTTTAATTACTTATGGCAGACGCTCTTGGAGGAACCTGTGCATTAGTGTGAGTGGAGTGTGTGAATGGGTGTTTCTGTGCAGAATGCTTTTCACCTACTAATAAAGCGCTTGACTGATCCAGTTCATATTCCCTACTTGATGTGAAAGCAGTCAGAATTATAAGAAAAGCAAGATACAGGGAGACCAATGAAAACAAAATTTATTTCTGGATATTGTTAAAGAAGAAGTCATTTTGTTAATACTGGACTCCATGCTGAACTCCAGCTAAAGAGCCCTTCTGTTTACTGCTAAATAAATATTCTGAAGAAAAGGTATTCTTTGAATTTACACTTACGCAGCAAGCAACCACTAACTATTGTCAGTATTTGTATACTGACAATACTCACAAGTCAGTATTTGTTTTCTCCTTGAGAATTTGTCTAAGTGGCATTGTGTATGCTTGGAAATGATTGACTTTCATGGTTTATTTAGTTTATTTTTACAATAATCTATTGCCATCTGGGCTAGATCAAAACAGCAAGTCTGAAACAAACTAATGTAGGAGCAATGGCCAATTTTATTGCCTGTTTGTCATGGTCCCAGTACTTAGTCACATTGGGTCTCTCTGGTTTTTCAAGCACTTCATCCTGGGCCTCTTCTTCCTCCTTGTCCTCTTGCAGTTTGGAGGGCTATCTAGCTCTCATTGCCTCAGAAAGCAAACAGGAAATGGCTTCATTGGAGGCAAGAATAGAAAAGTTATCTTGGCTCATATGCATTTTTCTAGTTTTCCCAATTTTGTCCTTTGCCTTTCTCTACTTTTTAAAATTGAATTAGCTGCCAATAGAGGTCACATTAAAATACAGGTTTGTAACATGATTTGAAAAGTCTTAATTGCCAGGCACACCAATTTTTCCTTCCTGCTCTGACTCCTCTGACCCAGACCGGCAGCATCTTCCCTACAGGGGTCCGAGAGCCCCAGGCAACCAGTCCTCAGCATAAGCTGCCATCTCACTCCCACTGAGGCTGAAACCAGACACCATTTATCATCAGGTTCTGCCTTTGCTTCTTCACACCTGATTCAGCTTACTCATTTACGTGGCCTGCTGGCCTCTGTAGGCATTTGAGTTTTCAACACCTGCTCTGGGTATTTCATCTCTGCCCTGCCAACTCACTTGCCCCATAATCCTCAAAGAAAACCAATGAATATCCAGCATCCCAACTCTGACATATTTTTGTTAACCAAATATCCACAGAAAACCCTACAGCTTTCTGGCTTCATCCTTCTCTTTAATATGCAAAGAAAAGTATTCATGACACAATCTCTCTACAGCAACAAATTTAGTCCAATTTGGGAAGTTTCGAGGAATTGGCAGAAGTAACCTACACAGACAAAGCTCGTGAGGGCCAGGTTCTCCTCTACTGTTTCATGTGTTCATCTGTCTCTTGCTCCTTGGAACTGCCACAGCCGTCGTGCTTACAGGGTTTTGCCAGCTCCATTCCATACCCTTCCCCAAGAAGAGGACTCTGTTATACTTCCACCGCCCTAAGCCATGGCTAACATGATGTCAACACCGCGTTATGGTGATTGTCAGTGTTTCCTAATGACTTTGTCAATAATCATTATAATTTGTTCAGAATTATTATCAATAATAATAAATAATTTTTAATAATTTTTAAAAGCAGGCAGCCTGAGCCAGGTAAATCTTCACTCTTTGGTACCTTGAGTATTAACTTGCCACTGTTTTATATATAAAGTGTTTGCCAAACAAAGCATAAATATCTACATCAGAGATTCCAAGTTCAAAGTAGAATTATAAGTATATTTTTATGGTTTAGAAGTCATGAAAATTCCCAGGTGGACATGAATTACTGATACTATTTTTAATGTAAATATGTGACCTGGCTGCTGCAACAGAAGTGGTATGAAACACTTATTGGTCAGAAACCTGATGAAGCAAACAATTCAGCATCAGTTGCTACAACTGAATTATGGGCATAGCCTGTCTGGAGAATAATATAAAGAGAATTATATATAATATTACGTATAAAATCAGTATAATCTAGGCTAAGTAAACATTCATATTATATGTACAGATGTAGGTGAATAAATTAAACAACAGAAAATAAATCCCTAAAATGAAAGTCAGTGGCTTTTTGGTTTCTGGTGTTGCCTTTTAAGAACACTAAACCCTGGGCAGTGATTCCTGATCACCAGTCTCACCCCAGAAATACGTGAGTCACACAGCTTTTTTTAGGGAAAACTTCACACAACTGGCATGCTGAAGACCTATTGGGTAGGCACAGGGTCCTCATGAGCAGGGAAGATAAGAATTTATTAATCTCTAAAGTATAGTACCGAAATGGGTATTCCATTGCCATTTAAATATTGTAGGTACATGAGTTCAGCAAAATAATCCAATATAGTATATTAGTCCATAGTAGTAGTGTGTTATCCGTAGGATTGGCAGTGTCAGAAATTTTTGACTTGAGCCTTTTACAGCTCAGCACATGAATATAGCTTTACTTTTTATACCTTATTTTTATACTTTACTGCTGGATGGTTAAGACCAAGATAAAGCAAGACCTGTATAACAAAAAATGTAACTTTTGTAT
>NDGN011298140.1:0-12501 GCA_002564285.1 Tympanoctomys barrerae
ATTGAACTCAGGCCCTTGTGCTTGCCAGGCAAGTGCTTATTCTACTAAGCCATCTCCCCGGCCATCTCCCCGGCCTTTTATCACTCTAGTGACAACACTGCCAGGCTCTTCCCTTTGTAGAAACTTAGGTGAATGGTGCTTGTTTGAGTTGTGTCTGCATAGTCTGAGGGGATTCAAGGGGAAGCCCTGGACATGCCCAGCTTTGAAAGTGACCTGGATTCCTCAACACAAAACAATGATGTATCTTCAATTGGTCTGAAGTAAATGAAGGAAGTAGAAAGATCAAGAGTAATTAACTTATCTCCTCTGAGGGTTCCTATCCTAGGAAGTTCTGAGGCATTCAGCAGGGTGCTCGAGCCAAACACACTAGTTCACAAGATCTGACTGAGCGTATCTCCTCCGACCTCTGTGGTAAGAGCATTAACGCTATGCAGACTAGCACATCTGCACATCCAGGCTTCCTCCAGCTCTTGCTTGACCTGAAAGCTAGTTGCTAAATATTTACAGTATATCATTGGTTTTATGGAAGGCCAAAGAGTGTCTCTAAGAAATGAAATAGTGAATATCTAGGAAGAGGATTGTGTTGGTTACTTTTTGCTGAGAAAAAATACCTGACACCTAGAATTAAAGAAGGACAAGTTTATTTAGCTCACAGTTTGTGGAGGTTTCAGTCTGTAATCAGCTGCCTCCAAGGTAAAGCAGCATACGGAAGGGTGACAGTTCATGGCAGAAGACAGCAAAAGCAGCCAGAGCAAAACCGGAGCTGCAGCAGAGAGCAGGCCGCTTCCCCTCCCTTGTGATACGTGTAGGCCACCCACCCAGGCAGGTGTAGCACTCTACACTCATGATCCCAGCATTGGACAAAGGGTCAGTCACAGACCCAAGAAGCCTGCCTCACGACTGCATAAGGCTCTGGGGTCTGGGGGGACATGCAGACACAAACCATAACAAGGACAAAAAGAAACATGGTCAAGTTATCTGGGTCTGTGCACATATCATTGGGGAAATGGGATTTTGATTGCTGAATATGGTATGAAAATTGTACATAGGCCCAAGCCCTGATTTTTCCAATTGCTACTGGAAAAGATGGCTAACACAGAGCCTAAATAAATGTTCCCTCTTTATAATTTGGTGAGAACAGCTCCATTTTCAGTTGTAATACAGGAATTTCCCACAACGCCTGCCAACGCGCCTTGATAAGCAGGGATTGCACGGTGCTGAGGTGACTGGAGTTGCGGGGGGCCTACAGGGATTCGCTGGAGTTGGGTAGTAGTTCTCAAGACATGACTAAGCATGTATCTTCCCGACTCCATGGCAGCAACATTTACATCATGGAAGATGGTATAAACTACAAACCAGGCATCCTCCATTATAGTATAAAATTTTTAGTGTTTGAAGTATAAGGCACCGAATCCAGGGCCTTCCATATGCTGGGAAAGCTCTCTACTGCCGAGCTGCATCCCTAGTCTTACAGTTTGGATCCTGAGCATCTCTGAAAGACCGGTGCATTAGACTCTTGGTTTCCAGTATGGCTTCATGGAGAGGAAGAGAAACTTTCGTGAGGCGGGATCTAGAGGGAGGACTCAGGTCACTGGCGGGATCTAGAGGGAGGACTCAGGTCACTGGCGAGTGGTTTTATTTCCCTGGGTACCATGATGGCCACAGTGAGCTGCTCTGTATAGGTCTAAGGAGAAGCAAGGCTAAGTGAGCGTGTGAGCCAGAGATGGTTAGGGTAGAGTGTCTACTCCATTGCCTTCTTGGGGTCTGCTCATGGGATTGGTGCAGCACACTTCTAGGAATGCCTGGAAGATCTTGAGGAGGGCTTGGGATCTACATCTGGTTCCTCCTGTTTCCCTTCCGGCATTGTTCCCCTGCTTGCCTTTCCAGCCATCAGGCACTGAGCGGCCATGCCCCACCATGCCCTACTACCATGATATCTATGCCTTGGAGCCAGCGGAGCATGGACTAAACCAGTAAGCAAGCTACACTTCTCTGTTTAGAATTGTGGGTGTTGGGTATTACAGCTCAGTGATGAGAAAGCTGGCTAATACTGAGTCTAAATAAGGCTTCTCTCTTTGTAATTTGATTATCTCAGGTATTTCCTTTAGTGACGAAGCTGACTGGCTTACCCAAGAGGCAATGCAGGTGGCGACAGGGAGTCCAGCTCCAGCAGTCCACACTGTTGCTCCCTCATGCCACAGCTGGCCCTTCCTATCCCGTTTAAGCACTTGGAGTGAATTTCAATAGGTAATGCCCATATAATAATTAACGTATATTTATCACAAAGTCTGCCACACCGTGCTCACATTAAAAAGAAAAAGCAGGGGCTGGGGAGATAGCTCAGCACTCTAAGTCCCTGCCTGGCAACTGCAAGGATCCAGGTTCAATCCCTGGTATCACATGTGTGCTGGCCCCAGAACCCCGGGTGTGTCATGCCAGCTATTAAAACTGGTCACGGTGGTGCACACCTGTAATCCCAGCCCTGGGGAGGCTGAGACAAGAGGATCACACTGAGTCCGAGTTGTGTAGTGAGAACTTGTACCAAACAAGTAAGTAAGTAAATAAATAAATAAACATTTTTAAAAAAGAAAGAACAAATCCCTGATGTTAATGGAAGGGCTAGGTGTGTTGTGTGCAGATCACTTTGCATGTGTTCTCACATGTAAGTCTAAGAACCTTGAGGACCAGCTGCTTTCGTTCCAGTGAACGAGAGGTCTCGGAGATGCAGTGGTTCTGGCCAGTAGGGGGACTCGTGACGTGAGTACAGCTCTTTCTGAGGACAGAACTTCATTACCCACTGTGGGCCGGTGAGACTTAGAGCCCTTGGAATCCCCTGCTAAGGTCAGGTTATACTACCGTGCTCCATTCTAGTCTTTGGGGTTTTCGAGACTACCCACCAACTCTCTTCCAGAGCACAGTCATCTTCCTGCCCTTCCTCTTTCATTTGTTCATCCTCAGAAAGCTCTACTGTGTATCCTGTGTGTGTGTGTGTGTGTGTGTGTGTACAATGATAACAATAAGAAACCCAACACTCCTAAGCCACATGTTTCTTTCTGCTGCTTGTTAATTTTAACAAGCCAGTTGGTGGTTTGGTCTGAGAGCTTCGTTTTCCATTAACCACAGATTTTCCTCGTGTGGATTTCCTGTTTGGACTTTTGGAGGTAAGGAGTCTTGGTAGAGGCAAATTTGAATCATTACAGCCTAAGCAGAATGGCTCTAAGGGAGCTCCTCACTGGGGCAAACTCAGCCCTTCAAAATAAGAGTATTTCAGTTTGTTTTGTGGCATAGAGATGGAACTTAGGACCTTGCATATACTAGGCCAGTGCTGTACTATTGAGCCATATTCCAGTTCTTTTTAATTTTTTATTTTGAGATAATATCTTAATAAATTGTTCAGGCTGTTGTTGCAATCCTCCTGGCTCAGTTTCCCATGTAGCTGGGATTACACGTGTGTGCCACCAGTAAGATTTCTTCTAGTTGGGGTGACAGTTCTGTGTTTTCAACCGTAGAGCTTGCAACTCAATAGAGGAAACAGAGGTTAAACCCATAATTATTAAAAGATTATTTAGTTCCATCTGGATAGCATAGACTGGGGATCAGGAAAGCCATTCTTATGGAAATGACTTTGGCTGTGCAACAAATCGGAGGTGTGCAGGTGAGGGAAGAGAAGTGGGGTCAAAGGAAGGAGAGAAGACAACCCTGATACGAGAAAAGGTTCTCCAGGGAACTAAAGGGGCTTCAGAGGAGGGAAGATTTGCAAGTTTGTCGATGAAGTCAAGATGGCAGTTTGAGTAACTTCATGTAATAAAGACCTAAGTGAAGCTGTGGCTATGTCACAGGAGACTGACTCAGGTTGGGGGCAGAATTCTACAGCCCATGATGTGCACCACCTGGTATCTTGCCACACAACTCCTCCCCCTCATGTGACTAAGATGTGTACCTTGCTTCTAGCCGGTAGAATACAGCAAAGCTGATGTGATGTCGCACCCATGGTTTTGTTCCTTTATCTAAAACATAGCAGACTACAGTGTGACTCTGCTGTGAACAGCTGTGAGCTCCCCCGGGTGGAGGCACGTGGCAGGGAGTGAAGGTGGCTGATGGTTGACAGCCAGGAAGGAATAAGCCCCTTATCACACAGCTGTAAGGAAGGGGGTGCTGAAGGCCAGCTGGATGCAGCCTCTGTGAGCTTGTAGATGGGATTGCAAGCTGCTGCCCACCTCTTCTGCAGCCTGAGAGCCCCAGGGGAGGACTCAGCTCAGCCAGGCGTGAACCAGGGACCTGTGAAGCTTTCTCCTGGTGGGTTCCTGGTAAGTGGGTACCCAGCAAGAGCAAACAGATTTTCAGTACTTTTTTAGGTTGAAATTTTGGAGGCCGTGGAGATGTGGCATAGGTGGTGAGAGTGGAAAGTTTGGAGGAGGTGCCACCCCCGAGGCCTCGGTGACCAATGGGACAGGTCGTGGAGAAGGCAAGAGAGCAGAAGACAGAGGGAGAGCTAGATGCAATGGCTCAGTGACCCTGTAGGTGACTGAGCTGCCTCAGGCTTTGTGAGTTTAATGCTGATAAGCATTTAAATATGTTCTTCATTATTTCTATTTTCTTTGAAAATATCATTTACATATACATAAAAGAGATTAGATGCTAGAAGTCCACTTATAAATAATTTCATAAGTTAAAAAAATCGATCTGGAATTCTTAACTTCTAAACATCTTTCCAGCCTCCTGACGTGCAAACACACAGTTGTACTGTGGTTACATATTAAAGTGTAATTGATGTTTCCATCTCATGGTTATAGAATTACTATATGCTACTTGTCGATATAGTAAGTTTACCTATAATGTTGAATTTTTCCCTTACTATGACATTTTTCCATATTGTTTTTATAATTTCTGTTATTTTATGCCTGCCTATTAAATTGCCATAATTTAATATTTGTAGATTGCAATCAATGTTGAATTTTGTAGTTTGTACTTCTAAAACATCTTTGTGAAAAAGGTGTTTCCTTCTTTTGAGAAAAAAAAAACTTTAGATTGTTTTCCAGTAGGGTTATTATATGAAAGAATATAAATATTTTAATGGCAGTTGACATATATCATATTAAAAATAAACTTCTAAATGTAACTTAAGTCCTGTTCTTTTCCCTGTGTCCCATAGTGAGCAGTCTTTGAAATCATTCTTTTAGGATTCACCCATGTAACTGGATAGACTGAAGAAGTGACCCCCTAGGTCACATAGATGCAGTACCCACAGGTCATCCACTCGTCTGCTTACTCATTCCTCAGTATCCATCTGTGCAGGCGTCTATCCACCCACCCACGCACCCACCCACTTGTTCACCCAGCCAGCCAGCTACTCACCACAACTAGCCATTATCGCCCACCAATTACTCACCCACTGCATCCATCCACCCATCCACCCACCCATTCCCCATTTCATGCGTGAGATGAACAATAAGCATCCTCTAGCATCCAGGCACAGTATTTCCACCATTACTGAGGCAGTCATTAGGGTTCCTCCCTTCCTTTTTCCTACATAACTCTGAAGTCTTTCTGACTGCCTCCCACTTCCCAAGCCTGTGTTTGATACTCGCATTAATCAACTTTCATGGATTTAAAAGTTTTGGCAGAAAGAAAACCTTGGCCCCTCTTAGTCGCCTCCTCTCTTTGTTCCAGACAAACAGTGAAGATAGAGTAGTATTCTTCCCCAGCTAAAGAAAAACAGCTCATATGTTTGCAGGAAGGGAGCTCTAATCCATACTGCTGAGAGGACATTTCCACTAATACTAGGCCTGTCAAGGAACATGACAAGGTAATCTCACTAAAACAAGGCATCTTACTTCTCCATAGTGAAGAAAATAGAACTTATTGGTTCCATAGCTGTTAAGATTGTCACCTTCTTCCTTTAGATTGTATTCATCACATAATCTTGATTTTCCAAAATTTCAACGTAGTTGGTAGCATCTTTGCTATGTGTTTGTGAAGAGCAGGGCTTTGGAAAGGAGAAGGAAAAATGGAGGACTATCCGGAGCGTTCCAGCCAGCCTGGAGGATGGTTGTTTCCCTGGCCCTGCCTGCCGGCCTCCTTTTCCTCCTTCTTTCCATCTTCCTACCCCTCTCCCATTTGTAGCAATTAAAAAAAAAAAATCAAACAATAGAAACTCAATTGCTTATTTTAGTTTTGTCATCTCAAATATCTCTGCATGTAGGGTTCTCTCTATTCTGATGACCAAATGAATATTCTTGACAAAACTAACTTTGGTTCCTATTATGTCTTCCACACATAGAAAAGCGACTCTGTCTGAAACCGAATGCGTTACGTGTCTAGTGCTGTGCGACCTGACACCTTGCACACTAATTGTTTCCATTCCTAACTAGACCCCAGCGCTTATTTGAAACTATTATTCATCCTCCCCCAACTTCCCTTCCTTGCTTGCTCTCTGGCACTGTGTTCTTTTATTTGCTTCTTTCTTCTCAGTTTCTTCCTTTCTTTTCCTGGCAGCCTCACATGTTTAGTTTTAACCCTGCTCCCAAGCGGTCCTAGCTCAGGGGAAGCCTTTTCTCAGATGTATTTTCCCCCATTCAATTTTTGTGTACTTTCCCCCCAGCCTTTAAGTAACCTTAACATTATTTAGAAAGTCGATCAATAAATATGTACTTTGTGTTTATGTGCAAAGCATCGTGGGGGGCATTGTGGAGGGAAAAAGAGCAATTGGCTTATGCTCACAGGAGGTTGGCAGAGTGTTTAGGTGTGTAGAAAACAAAACCCAAGGCAGAGCCCATGGCGACACACTTCGACACATTCCTGTGTATATATTTCTCCTACAGCGATCACTTCATTCATCTGATCCTTCCTCTACTGTCCTCCTCCTGAACCCAAGGGTTTCGTCTCCATAGATTTCACGTCGCTTTTGATCTGCTGCAGCGTTATTCCACATTTGGTAGGCGGTACATTAGGTAGCAGTAACCAGGATGATCAAGCCAGACAGCCTCACAGTTACAGGATTCTGGAGGAGGAGGAGAGAGAGATTGGGCCTGAGTAGTCTGGTTAAGGAGGGAGGTACGCGGGTGAATGCTGAGAATGCGTAGTGCTGGCCTACAGGGGAGGGGAGGGACCCAGAGCCTTCCCAGACAAGAGACACAGAATGGACAGCAGTGTGGTGGGGCTCGGCTGTGGAGCACGGATCCTGGGGGACGCGGAGCGTGGTCTGGTCAGCGCGGGAGCTCTGTGTTTGTGTTGGGGAGCCCTAGAAGATAAGATGGGAAGGCAGGCTTTGGTGTTGGCTGCACTCCACGGCGGCTCACCACACTTGCTCTGATGGCCCGCTTTCCCACCTGCTTGAAAGCAGTTTCTATTTCGTCCTGGCCCCTTTCATCAGTCTGACTCTCCTGAAGGCTTGGGGCTGGCTTTCTGCAGGCATATCAGATTGCAAGTTCTAATATCATGTTTGGACACTGGGCATTGCTATGTTCTTAATGAAAACATCTGGCTTCACCTCTGCATAAACCTGTCTGCTCCGGAGTGCCCCAAGCCTCTGTGTTTACAGAAGGCTCTCAACTGCTTTACATATTTACAGCATGCTGCTGCAGTTCTCATGCAGAAAATTCCACTGGGCCAGCATCTCAGCTAAAACTCATAAAATCCTGTGAAGTCAGAACTGCGAAGGGATTTTGAAAACGCCTTCCTTCAAGCCTTCCCCTCACAGGCCATAGAGCTGAGGCTCAGGGGTAGTCACTGCTGACTGGTTTACTTAGCAGTAGTTTGTCTTTTTGTTCATTCATTTAATAAAACATTTAAGAAGGGACCATAAAGGCTATATGCAGAAGCAAAGGTGGGTAAAGTGTGTGTGTGGAGGGTGGTACTTGAGGAACTTGTGTTCTAGTGGGAAAAACTTAGAAAGAATGAAGAGCCACAGAGTCTATGTTCATAGAGCCAGGGAAGACCTCACAGGGAAGAGGTCTTACAAGTGGATCTTAAAAATCAGTAAAGAAAGCCCAAGTTCCTGAGTTTGATCCCTGATCCTGCCCCTGAGCCCCAAATGAGTAGAGAATCAGCCAGGTAGAAGCGAAGCAAGCATGTTCAGGGCAGGGAGAAGACGAGAGAAGCCAAGAACTGCACTCACAGTAACTGTAAGGTTACTTAAAGGCTGGGGGGAAAGCACACACTTGAAGCCTAATGGTTAGGTGGATATTGTGGCTTGAGGGGCCTCTATAAGGAAGGGTGGGTAAGGAGGGATAGGATGCAACTGATGCTGTGGATGCAGGTGGGGGCCAGACTGTGCAGGAGCAGGGTGAAGGTGGAGGATTTTAACGAGGAAGTGATCTGATTAGATTTGTTCTGCTTAATAGTACTCATGCTGCTGTGGCAGATTGCGAGGGCTCTAAAAGGCTTGCAAGAGGCTAGGAAGAAGATGGATATTTAAATCCTTTGAAGTTCTGAATTAATCTGGTGGCAGCAGTTCTCAGGCGGGGCTGGATTGGAAGGTGTGTCTGAGTAGAATGGGCAGGAGCCGGCAGTCCATTGGTTATGGGCTGAGAAGGAAGGAAGAGGATGACGGAATCAGGAGCTTGATGGGCTGCTTGGCAAGGCTGCCATTCAGCGAGGGGATGCAGCAGGGGTCTAGGCAGGGTGGGGAGGACAGAAAGAGGTGACACACTTTACAAAGTCACAGACTTCGCACTAAGGCAGAGGCAATAGGGGCTGGAGGGTGAGTCTGGCTACTTAGACGCAGCCATTTCTCATCAGAAGTAGATGTGACAGGGCTGGAAATAAAAATGCAATGTCCTGTTGCGTGGCTCCCTCTTCCAATCCCTGCCAATCCATTACTCACTGTCCCTTTTTACTAGTTCTTTCCTGAATTCTCAGTGGAGTGAATGGTCTCGACACCACTCCTATACTGTAATCAAGACCAGGGGATCTTTATTGTTTTTGTTTCTCAAGTCATTTCCCAGGACTGATGGCAGCCCAGGACTCTAAGGGATGTACTGTCAGAAGGAGTTTATTTATTTAATGAAAAGAACTTAGTAATTTGGGTTTGTTTCCCCCTCCCCCCTTTTTTTTTCTGTCCCCTTCTCCTTCCCTGGGCTTTGCAGGGTGGGAAATGGGTCATTGGTTTGGCCACAACATTCTTGAGTATTTAACTCTTTGGCTGTTTTATAAGCATACCTGGGATTTCTCTGCAACTTGCCCTTGGAGGAGTGTGTGGTGGTGGTGGTGGTAGTGGAGATGGGGTGTGTGTGTGCGTGTGTGTGTGTGTGTGTGTGTGTGTTTTGAGGGGCAAGGGTGGAGGTGTCAGCAGAGTCCTGTTGGGTCAAAGAGCTAAAGGACAAATGTGCTTTGCAGTGGCTTCCTGGGCTTTGGCTGTCTTTTCCTCACTGTGCAGGCCTTCTGCTGGGGCTCTGCTTTGCTGTACATGTTCTTGCTCAGCTGGAGAGGTTTTCTGGGAAGTTTGAAGACTCTTGGAAAAGCATGGAGAGACACGATTCTAGGATTTGGGCATCTACAGGCCTCTTTGCATTTTATCCAGAGCAGACAGTGAACAGCTGGATGGTTAAGAATGAGGAGTCATTTCCAAGCTATCTTCCTCAGAAAGACACTGCTTAGTGGTGAGTGTTCTGTTGGTCAAAGTCTCCATCTCACCACTGCCCTTCTCCTGGTAGAATGGTAACCAGGTCAAATGCAGTCTCCTCCCGTAGTCCACAGCTAGTTTGGCAGCCTCCTTTCCACCCAGCACATTAGGCTAAGCATGTTAACTGGAGCTTTGTCAGTGATTTTTGATCAAGCAGCAATGGGAAAGGTGCAAAGGGGCTGGGTTGTGGAACACGGACCTGCTCCCATCAGAGTGGATTGGTGCCGTTCTGGCAGTTTCCCAAATGTCTAGGATTTCCTCTTGTGAAAGCCCGTGCATGCCTGATGGATTGAAAGTGGAAACAACACAGTTTGATGCTGATTATGTGCTCGGTTCTTTGAGAATTTTCTTACACACTATTTCGTTAAACTTGTCAACTCCTTAGCACTCCCTACATATCAGCATTATCGTTCACGTTGTGCACACGGGAGGCTGAGGGGCTGAGGGGCTCCAAGGTGCTCCGCTAGTGCGCACCGGGCTGACCCTGGGTCCCCTTCCACCTCACCCTGCGGCACGGTATGATTTTCATGGCATTTCTCAAACACTCCTGGACCAGATTCCTCATCACACAAGTGTGAGGTCACCTAGGTCTGATTATCCCCAGTTGACAAATGAGAAACCCACAACTAAGAAAGGTTAGGTGACCTGGCCAAAGCCACAGGAGTAGAGGCAGGGGCAGACTCTGGTCTCCTGATTCTTAGTCCAGAATCTTCCCAACTACCTTAAGCCACCTGCTCCTTCTTGTCATTGCTGTCCTCCTTTTCATTCTCAGCAGGGTAGAAAATTCCTGTTTTATTCTCCAATATTAAAGTGTAATTTAAAGAGCCCCAGGGAAAACAAACTGACTGCAACAGTTTCTGTCATTCCTATAAAATCCATCCCAGAATTAGTAGACAGTTATTGTATATAAAACGCTAACCCAATTAAAAACATATTTATTGAGGATTAGCAAGTCTGTAATCGCTATAAATCTCCTTTATGGTCATTAAAGTTTTCCAATATGTTTCTAATAACAATACAATTATTTATTTAATTGCTTGAGTAAGACAGAATTAAATGCATATTTGAGTCTGTAATGTTTCAATCTGTAATGTTCTGAGATTGTCAGCGTAGGAAGGGGGGACACTGAAGATTTCTTTACAAGAAAGAGTGAGCAGGAGTTTGAGTTCAGATGACTTTTCACATAGTGCCCACATTCGATGTTTTCACCGTGACCCCCCCACAGACAGACCCGATTGCTTCCTGGGTGAGAGTCACAGCAGAAGAGGCAGTGCCAGCTCATCTGGGCAGCCTGCGTGGCCTGCCATTCCGTGCCTGCCCCAGCTGAAGTGATACAAATAAAAAGAAGGAGTTAAGAAAGACCATTGGCTACAACACTCAATGTAGAACTGTTGGCATTGTAGTGACACAGTTTTACAGTGACCTTGGGAGACATTATTTTCCATACAATGAGATGGAATTGATGGCACTGTTAACCACTGAGACAGAGCCGAACTGCTCAACAGATGGTGTTTCCTATTATAGATTTGACCACATGGTCTTACTCAGACATCCCCAGATGTAGAACCTTACATTACCTATTTATCCATTTGCCCACCCATTAAGTGAATATTTATTGAGTGCCAGTGAATTGCCAGGCACTAAGTGGGTATTATAAGTGGGCAGAATAAGCCACATCCTGCTGATACGATTCTGGGACATAGGGAAACCCTGAATTAAACACTTCCCATCTCCTGCTTCCTTCTTTGGTTAATATACTCTATTAATAGTTATTGGATATTATTATGTATATGGAACTAGTCTAGGTACTGAGCATAGAAAAGAATAAAACTACACAAAAGAGTGTAAGACTTGTATGTTATAATTATAAAATATTGGGAAGAGAAATTAAACAATGATTAAATAAATGGAACTATATCCATTTCATGGTTTGGGAGACAATATTACTAAAATGATGATACACTCAAATTGATTTATAGGTTTAATGGAGTCTCCATCAAAAGCCCATGTGTCTTTTTCTTTTATTGCAGACATTAATTAGCTGTTTCAGACTCACATGGAAATGTAAAGGAAAAACGACAAAATTGGAAGATTGATGCTAAGTTTCAAATCATACTACAAAGTTACAGTAATCAAGACTGTGTGGTGGAATATATGCACCAAGATAGATGTATGGATCAAAGAAACAGAACTCAGGGGCTAGAAACAAATTCTCACTGCTATAGTGACTTGATTTTCAACAGTGATGCCAAGACAATTCATGAATAGTCAGTAGTTTTTCAGTATATAGTACTAATGCAGTCTGGTCTCTACATGAAAAAAAGGCTCATACCTCACACCATATACAAAAATAATTAGAAGCGGGTCATAGGCCTAAATGTAATAACAGAAACTATTTAATTCTTAGAGTCAAAAATCTTTATCACTTTGGATTTAGCAGTGATTTCTTTTTTACATAATATAGTATAGTTTATTAATTTAAAATGAGAAAGATAAGTATTAAAGATCCAGATATTTGTCTTGATTTGAGCTGCCCCTGTATTTGCCTAAGAGTACTTGGTACTGGAAATGATGTAATCAGAACAAGAGATGTTAGTCTAATAAACTCAATGTATAATGGCATTTGTCTTTGATAGCTTACTAAATCCAACTCCATAGCAAAAATGTGCCAGCCAGACCAGCTGCACAGGCCAGTGTGGAAAGAAGTTGTCTCACCTGGTGGGCATTTGTATTATTAACATCATGTTTCATTTATTTATTTATTTTTATTTTTAATTTTTTCCCCATAATTTTATTGATAAACAAATAGCAAAAATAGTTTCAAACCAAATTGGTAGGACAGTTTCAATAATCAACACACTGCATACATTCTTCCTAGT
>NDGN011298144.1:0-11114 GCA_002564285.1 Tympanoctomys barrerae
ATTTGCTCTCTGTGAAAGCCTGAGAGAATGTCTTCTCTCCAGGTGACTCTCCTTAGGCACACTTTGCATTGTCAGTCACTTTCCTCTGTGGCCCCATTATCTCCTTGATAAGAAAATTTGGGACACCATTGAGTTACAGGATATTACAATACATGTTCTCTTATGTCCTGAGTCCTCACTGACCTTGAATGTGTAAGGCCAAAATGTTGGCTGTCCTTGCAGTCCTTTCTACTAATTTTTGTCTGCAAACTTAAGCTGTTAACCCTCAAGAAGAGAAGCTTAATGATATCATCACCCTACGACATAGGCAGGTGAGCTTAACCTCACTGTCTGCATATTCCACTGATCCATCTCCCCAGCCCTACTGTCTGCATATAAAACAACTTAGACATAACATGGAACAGGTATTTTCCATCAAGTATGGATATGTTAAACTTTAAATCCATACAGAATGTGAAAAACAAATAAAAAATAAAAAAAATTAAGAAAAATAGGAATAAACAATTACATATTTTTACAGAGAAATGTAGAGCTCTAACCATAGATAGCATTGTAGCAGGACAGTCCTCTAACGTTTTTCCCCCTTGTTTCGTGTTTTCATTTATTACCCTTTAAAAGAAACTAACATTTACTTGAGAGACAGTATAGCAGTAATTGATATGACATCCTTCCTTCGTTTTGGCTGTCAGGTATTTTGTCCCAGCAATGACTAAAAAGTAACTGAGACCCTGCTGAACACATTCTTTCTCTTTCATGTCATCTATTGTACCTTTCAGATTTTATTAACTCTTTCAGGTTCTCACACAAGTGAGACAATACTGATTTATTTCACTTGCCAGTATAGTCTTTAGTTGTATCCATTTATCTGCAAAAGGCTCAAACTTATCATTTCTATAGCTGAATAATATCTCATTCTGTAAAAATACCACACCTTTTTACATCCATTCCTCAGCTGATGGGCATTTGATTTATTTCCAAGAGTTAGCTGTGACAAATTGTGCTGCTATAAACATGGGTGCACATATATTGTTGTGGTATGATGATTTCAGTTCTTTTGGAAAAATTCCTAGGATGGGAGTAGCTGGCTTGAATATGACCCCCAATCATAGCTTTTTGAAGAATCTACATACTGGTTTCTATAATGCCTATACCAGCTTGCACTCACACCAACAGTGGAGAGACGTTCTTTTTTCCCCCAAAGCTGCTCCAGATTTGTTATTGACTGACTTCTTGATGATAGCCATTCTTTCTGGCATAAGGTGGTATCTCAGCATTGTTTTAATTTCTATCTCTTGAAGGACCAATGATATTGAGTATTTTTTCACATTCATTTGTCATTTGTATTTCTTCACTTCTGAGGAATATATTCATTTCAGATCCCCATTTTTGGATTGGGTCTTTGAATTTTGGATGGCTAATTTTAAAAATTCTTTATATATTCTAAATAGGAGTCCTTCGTCTGAATGACAGTCTTCTATAATTTTTTCCCAATTTATGTGTTTTCTTTTTAATCTGTTGGTGATTTTTTTTTGGTGTGCAGAAAATTTGAAAAGATGAAATCCCAATAGTTGATTCTTTGAAATATTTCCCATGCAATTTGATTTTTGTTCATGAACTCTTTACCTACTCCTATGTCCTTAAGATTTCTGCCTACTTTTTTTTCACCAGAAGATTTAGTATTTCAGCTTTAATATTTAAATCTTTGATCCTTTTTTGCTGTAGTTTTGTACATGATGATAGTCCTGAGTCTATTTTTAGCCTTTGACATGTGGAAAGCCAGTTTTTCCTGCACCATTTATTAGACTATCTTTCTTCCAGTGAACATGTTTGGCCCCTTTATCAAAGATAAACTGGCTGAGTGTGCTTTTAGTTGTGTTTACCTCTTCTAATGTGTTAAATTGATCCTCAGGTCTGTTTTTTTCTTTAATGCTGTGCTGATTTTATCACTGTAGCTTTGTGGTATAATTTCAAGTCAGGGATTGTGATGACTCCTGCCTTTCCTTTGTTACTCAGGATTGCTTTTGCTATTCTACATCTGTTCTGTTCCAGATGAATTTTAGGAAGGTTTCTTAATAAATCTGTGAGGTATACTAATGATATTTTAACTGGCATTGCATTGAATCTGTATAAGAATTTTGGGAGTATGGTCATTTTCACAATGTTGTTGTTCTTATCCAGAAGCAAGGAATATCTTTCCATTTTTTTCCTCCTCAGTCTCTGTTTTTAGAGTACTATAATAGTCACTGTATAAATCTTTACTTCCTTTGTGAGATTGACTCCTAGGTATTTCATTTTTGGGTGTATTATCGTGTAAGGCATCATTTTATAATTTTTCTTTTGGTGTGTTCCTTCTTTGTGCATAGAAGTGTTATTGATTTTTGAGTATTAACTTTGTATCATGCTATGCTACTGAATTTGGCTATTAAATCTACAACTCTTAATAGAGTTTTTAGTTTCTTCTATGTACAATATCATGTCATCCATGAATAATGATAATATCATTTCTTCCTTTCTAATAATTATTTTTTAAATTTCTCTCTCTTGTCTAATTGCTCTGTCTAATGTTTCCAGAACTAAATTGAGCAGGAGTGGTGACAGTGGGCATCCTTGTCTTGTTCTTGATTTTAAAAAGAAGGCTTTCAATTTTTGTACATTTAGTGTGATGTTGGCTGTTCCTTTGTTGTAGATGGCTTTTATCAGATTGAGATAAAGACCATGTATTCTGATTTTCTGCAGTTATTTGTTTTTATCACGAATGAGTATTGCACTTTGGCAAAGGTTTTTCTGCATCTATTGAGAGAATCATGTGGTTTTGTCTTTGGCTTTGTTGATGAGGTGTATTACATTTATTGAGTTGCATATATTAAACCATCCCTGCATTCCTGGGATGAATTCCACTTGGTCATGATACATAATTTTCTTGATGACAGGCTGAATTCTGTTTGTTGGTTTGTATTAAGGATTTTTGCATTTATTTTCATTAGGGAGATTGTCCTATAGTTCTCTTTTTTGGTTGGATTCTTCTCTGGTTTTGATATCACAGTAATACTTGCCTCCAGGAATGAGTTTGGGAAAACTGCTTCCCATTCAGTTTCATGTAAGAGTTTGAGAATAGTTGGCATTAGATCTAATTTAAATTTCTTATAGAATTTTGCTGTGAGTCCATCAGGATGTGGGCTTTTATTTGGCTATAGGTTTTTTTTTTACAGTTTCAATTTTATTCATTAATATTGAGGTATTCAGAATTTTTATATCTTCTTGATTCAGGTTTGGTAGTTCATATGTGTCTAGGAATCTGTTCATTTCTTCTGTGTTTTCCAATCTGTGAGAGCAAAGATTTTGAAAACAGGTATTGATGATCTTCTGAATTTCTATGTAGTGCTTTCATCCTTTTCACTCCTCATTGCATGAATTAGTGCTTTCTTTCTTTCTTTCTTTCTTTCTTTCTTTCTTTCTTTCTTTCTTTCTTTTGATGAGGTTGGCTAGGGGCTACCAATTTTATTCATTCTTTCAAAGAACAAACTCATCAACCCATTAATTCTTTGTATTGTTTTCTTCATCTCTGTTGCACTTATTTTTGCTTTGATTTTTATAATCTCCTGCCTTCTTGGGGTTTTGGGCTTGACTTGCTCTATTTTTTCTAGGAGTATGAGGTACAGCATAAGTTTTTTTTTATTTGGGCTTGTTTTGTTCTCTTCATGAGAGAATTGATCACTAGAAATTTCCCTCTTAATGCACCTTTGCTTTTATCTCACAGGATCTGGTAAGTTGTATCTGCATTTTCATTTGATTGTAAATATTGTTTAATTTTTACCTTTAATTTCACCCATGACCTCTTGATTATTCAACAGCGTATTATTTAACTTTCTTGTTCTTATAGACTTTTTGCTTTTTCTGTTGTCAGTAACTCCAGTTTCACTGTACTATGGTCAGGTAATATGTGTGGGATAATTTCAATTCATTTGAATTTACTTAAGCATGTTCTATGTGCTAGCACATAATATATTTTGGAGAATGTGCCATGTGAAGCTGAAAAACATGTGTATTCTGATGCTGTTGGGTGGAACACTCTGTAAAGGTCTAATAAGTTCATTTCTGTTCTGCTTGGTGGTTCTCTTCTGTTGTTGTTGAAGTTGTGGTGATCTTTGTGTCTTTCTAAAATATATCTAGGGGGCCTGAGGAGATGTCTCAGTAGAATAAGCACTTGCCTGGCAAGAATCAATCCCCAGTATCACAGAAAATGAATGAATGAATTAATGAATGAATAAAATATCTTTTGGTACTCTTTGTAAGGTTTGTGTTGTTGTCATGAATTTCTTCAGTTGTTCTTTGTCATAAAAGTATCTTATCTATCCATTAAATTTGATAGATGATTTTGCAGGGTACATCAGTCTGGGTTGAAATCTGTTTTCTTGCAGGACTTCAAATATCTCACTCCAAGTTTTTCTTCATTTGATGGTCAGTGTTGAGAAATCTGCTGTGATTCTGATGGTCTTTCCATTATAGGTTACTATTTTCTTCTCTCTAGCAGCTTTTAACATTCTGTTCTTTTGCTCAGTTTCTGAGATCTTGATCAATATATGTCTGGGTTGAGATTTGTTTTGATTACAGCTAGCTGGAGTTCTGTATGCCTCCCATAAATGTATATCAGATTCTTTCCCCATGCTTGAGAAATTTTCTGCTACTACTTCTGCAAAAAATCTTTTTTGTCACTTGTCTTACCTCTTTCATTTATACTTATTAGTGTTATGTTATTGTTCTTTGCATCATCTTTCAGCTGTTTTCTTGTTATTTTCTGATCCTTTGTTACTCTTAAGAGATCTTTCCTTTCATGATAACTAACTGCAATGCTATCTTCAAGGTCTGAAATTCTATCTTCTATTTCTTTCAAGTGGTTTTCCCAGATTTCAGTGGAATTCTTAATGTCCTGGATATTTTGAATCCGTTTAATGAATTCTAGTTATTTCCTGCAGTGTTCATTCAATGTTTCAATCATTTTTCTATTCTTTTCTATTTTTTAATCTATGTCTTCCTTGAATGTGTCAAGCAGTTCATTCATGATTGTTGTCATTTCTTTCTTCTACCAGAGAGATTATTTCTAATCTAATTTCATCCATAGCCGGATGGAGTTGTTTCTTTATTTCAGTTGCTATCAACTCAGAAATTTCAGGTATGTAACGTCCAAGTTCTTCTACGATCATGTCTTCTGGACTTGTTTTGAGTGGGCTAGAGGTCTGAGTTTGCCTTTTGTTGCTTGATTTTGTCATTTTTGAAGTCTCTCATTTTTGAGGTGGGGATGGGTGAGCAAGGCCCTCAGGAGAGTGGGAGGGCAGGGTAAGCTCACCAAAGCTCTCAATGTGTCAGGTTCATTGTGGCTTCCACTTCATTGAGGAAAGAGGCAAGCAGTAACTCAGGAGGGACCTGATGATGATACGCACAGGTTGAAGATATGTAAAGCTTTTTTGATGGTGGGACAGTGCAGGTTAGGGCTCACCAAGGCTCCCACAGTCCCTCTGTCTACTGGGAGCCTAGTTTCAGGTCCCCAGGGCAGTTTCCTTGGTGATGACAGGTGGTTGGGGCTCAGCAGAGCTCCCATGAGGAGAGGAGGGAAGTCCAGAAAGGCCTGCCAGATCTCCCTGGCATTCTTCCAGGTGATGATGGACATCAAGGACTCAGCCGAACTCAGGCAAGGATAAGGGGAGGGCTGGACAAGGCTCATTCAGTTCCTCTGTCAGTCTTTTGTTTGAGTACAAGCAGCCAGGACTCAGACAAGCTCTGGGGTGGTGGGCATGCAAGGAGAGCCCACGAGGTTTCCCTGGTGGTATTCAGGGTGAGGATGGGCATCCAGGATTCAGAGGAACTCCTGCAAGAGGGGGCAGGCACACTAGCCTACCAGGTCTTCCTGGCAGTCTTAGAGCAAACAAAAATAAAAATTGAAAAAAGAAAGGCATAAAGAGCTTTGACCCACAAGCAACTGGACATGGGTTTATTAACATTATTGTAGAAGAGGTGGTGCTGTGATTCTAAAGGAGCTAAAAACCTGATCTCTCTCCTCTTCTCTTTCCTTCCCCCAACCTCTTTCTATGTGTGTGTACATATATCAATGCTGGGTAGGCCAGCTCACCTCTTTTAGCCAAACCAAATTACCTAAATGCCACTGCAGGTAGCAGCCTTTGCATAATATAAAGCAGTCTTAATTATTTCAACCCTTCAACTTAAGTTCTGGTGTGGAAGTTTAGGTATACATAAAGAATTAAGTATAGAAATATCTGTGAGCATAAGTAACACACTTGAAGAATCCTTCACAAGCAAGCACAGCAAAAAGCGGTATAATCATGAAAACAAGCAATGGACAGCTAACTAACTGCATAAGTAGATCACACAAAAGGAAGTGAGAGAAATGCCTAGAGGCATAAGAACCTTGTAAGTCACATTACTATTTTATGCACATTTCATTCAGAACTAACTGTGTAGTAAGGTCTAGAAGGCAGGAGCTAAGATTACACACCATATAGGCCCTTGGATACTGAATATTAATATCTGTCTTAGTATCTATTTTAGTATATCAGGCATTGCATATTTTAGATATTGAATGTCTTGCAAAGGTCTGTGTATTAAACACTTGATCCCCAACATGGCTTTACTGGCAGATGGTAGAACCTTTAAGAAGAGAGGCCTTGCAGGAAATCCTCAGGTCACTAGAGATTTCCAGAAGAGGGCACTTCCAGACCCTGTCTCCTTCCTCTTCCTTTCTTTGCTTCCTGGCCATGAGTTGAGCTGTCTTCCATTGTCATATGGCATCCCCACCAGAGGCCCTATGAGCAAGAGGAGCTGTCCAGTCATAAACCAAACCTGCTAAATCTAAGAGCCACAATAAATCTTTTCTATTGGCTAATTTTCTCAGACATTTTGCTCTACTGATGGAAAGCTGACACTGACACTTGATGTCTGCTCCTGCTAGAGAAGACCCCATTTGTTAGCAGGGCATGTGGGAGAAGACACAAGAGGGTACCTGGTGAAGCCCATGCCAGAGGTGATGCTGGGCACTGGTCTGAGTGGTAGGAAGACTTAACTTTGAAGAAGATTGAGAGGAGTTCTGTCTGAGTATGGGCAAGTAAATTGTGCATAATAGTAAGAGCCAGCATGGATGCGCACACCTGTAAACCCAGCACTCAAGAGGCTGATAAAGGAGGATCACTGTGAGTTGGAAGCCAGCCTGAGCTACAAAGAGTTCAGGGCCAACCTGAACTATAAAATAATGCCCCATCGAGGCAGGCACTTAGACAGTGAAGCTATCTTTTCAGCTCTGAGGCCCTCTCTAAAATAAATAAACAATTAAAATAAAATAAAAGGAGGAGTAGGAGTGTGTGATATACTCAGAAGTGATGTGGATAACAGGAATCTTGCTATCAAGCTAGGATAGGGTAAACCAGAGAGGCAGCCAGTAGGCAAGAAAGGAGAAAGAGGTAAGCTTCATGCTCACCAGTAGAAATGTTGCCTGCATCTCTGGATACAAGGTTTGGCTGTGATTCATGAGCTTGTGTATATCAACTGAGAGAAGAATTGGAAGGGTGGAAGCTGGGCAGAGTTCATTATTTCTTTAACTTAATGAATTTGTATTGGGATCTGGGATTAGCTTGCTACTATGCAAAGAACTAGTATATACAATGATAGCTCCAGCACAATCCCTTCCCTATGTAACTTGGCTGCTCTGCCAGAGCAGGAAGGAATGTGTTATGAGGTTCATACTTCATGAATGGGCCTTTTAGGAATGGAAGCATGTTGAAATATCTGAAAGGGGCAGTTACTTGCTTGCCTGATGCCTCAGGAATATGATTTAATACAGAATTCAGGTTGAATAAAGAGGTGGAGCTGAGCTGGGAGGCTAGCCACGGGCTGTAGCAGTCATCAGGGAGGGAAGCGGCATCTGGCCTTGAGTGAAGATAGAGACAGTAAATGACTAGAGACATTGTCTCCATTCTGCCTGTGTGGTGACACTGAGTAATGAGGACAGAGCATGGGAGAAAGACAAACACTAAGTTTTCATCCTTGCTAAACTGATGTCCTAGGGGCTCTTGGAGACTAGTGGAGAGACCTCAGATGAAAACCTGATGCAGGGTTCCACTTCAAGCCAGTGGATCTTGGAAGAAACCAGTAAACTTCATTAGCCTTATCTTACTCAGCTTAAGAAGAAGCTGTTATAGTCTTAGTTTGCCTATCATTTACAACATCATTGTGATGAAAAAAGTATGTAATAAAAGATATAAGTTAATGGTATGCTAACTTATACTATTGATGGCAATATTGACTGAGATTTGTACACTGCTTTACAATTTAAAAAGCATTTTTGCATTCATTATTTAATTTGATCCTTATAAAAACCATTCAGATAAATGCAATTACTTCATCTATATTTTATGAATAAGGAGACAGGCTTCGAGCTTGTCCTGATGCTGCAAGGAATAAGTAGAGGAACCTAGACTGAACCCTTCCCAAAAACTTGCTTCGTCTCCTTAGTGAGAACTTATAAGTTTCAGTTGCCATCAACTCTGAATTCTTGCTGCATATAAGAGAGTATTAGATGGTACCACTGTGCTATTCTTATTGTGAAGGACATTTATTTGTTCCTTGGTCCACTCCTTTGTTATGCATTTAATGATCACTTAATGATCACTTACTGGGCACCTGGCATAGGGCTAGACTTGGCGTGGTGATAAACACAGGAATATGATGTGGTCCCTACTAAGAAGGACTCAGAGGCTGGGGATACAGCTCAGGGACACAGTGCTTGATTTGCAAGCATGCGGTAATTAGTTTGATCCCTGGAACAAAAAAAAAAAATGAAGAAGGAGAAGGACCCAGCATACTGAAGGAACTGCAGTTCAGAGGCAAGTAAATATTTAAACAAAGCATGCTGAGTTCCGTCTCTGAAGCACAAATGAAGGTCTACTATGAAATGATATGTGCTATGGTCTATGTTATCTGGGACTGGCTTCATTTCCTTTCATCCATGAGCCTAGTCTCTAACACAAAGGTTCAAAAACTCCCTCCTTGGCCAAGGCTCTCCCAGTTTCATGTCGCCAGACCTTGCTTTACTCAGCACCCTAATACTCTCTCTTCTACCACCATGTCTGATAGCTTCATTTTATTTTATGTTCATTCATTTATTGTGTACTACATGCTTTCTGTACATCTTCTGTGGAAAGCATTGTGATAGATACATGGTAGTTTTATCAGGTAGCATTTGTTAGTCATTTGTGGCACTGGATCTGAACATACTAGGCAATCAATAAACAATTGTTTGATTGATTAAAAAGCACAGAGAATCCACTTAATAGAGTTACCAAATAAATCTCCTGAAAATACTCTCATTAAATCAGGAAGGTGGTGGCAGGGCTTCTGTAGTGCATTTCTATTTGATAAAGGCAGTATCCAAGCCCACCCTGGCTTCTACCTCCTGGTCCACAATTGTTGGGGCTGTAATAGCTGTATTCTGAATATACAAGGTCATTGTTGAAAGAACAGAAGACTTTGACCCTTTAGAGTCATTTTGTGAAATAGATCTTGGTCTAGCAGAGAAGATGTTAAAAAGCAATAAAGAAAAGAAAGGAATTATTATTGTTATTTTTACCTGCATCCTGTTCTTGGCTGAGCTGCTGCCTTCTTGAGGGCTGTTGGCACATGTGCTGCTTATGCATGCCAGTTTCCCATCTGTAAGATAATCCCTGTCCTTGGTCTTCAGCTTTCAGGGTTGGTAATCCTAGGAAACCAATCTTTGCTATGCATGCAGGTTCCCGGGAAAAAGGCATTGTAAAAATAAGGGCAATCACTCCTATCGATAGTGTACAGTGCTTCAGAAACATTTAGTGCCCCATCACCTTTCCTTGTGCTTCCTCACCCAAAAGTCCCCCCTGTGATTTACACAGAAGCACAATGGTTCTGATCTGCTTGTCATCAACACATTGAACACAACCCTGTGGGAACCCATCACATTTACCCAGCCTGTTTTTGCAAGCTCTTCTCTTTATTGGGAAGGCAAGAGAGACATCACTTGGAATGCTGATGTGTCAGCTCCCTTATGAGGCCAGCTTTCTCTAGAAGGGTCTCCTTGCCTCATAAGTCCTCTCTTCATCTGAGACTCGCTTTGCACTGTAATGGCTGGGTTCATCAGGGACTGTCTTGCCTTGAAAACAAATTTGTTTTCTCTGAGACCAAAGTTGACAGTGTGGTTGTCACTATCCTTCCCTCTACCTCATGGTATTAGAGCAGTGAATGGATTTTGTGGATGGAGTGACTCATAGGAAACAGTCCAGTGAGTGACAGGAAGAGAAAGGAAGAACAAGCACAAGAAATCTATAGAAAGGCTACTGTTGAGGTTTGGGAGCCCAGGGAGTAGATAGATATTTGAAAAAGCTACCCAAATCAGAAAAAACTAGTCATGAATGACTAAAAGGCAAGTGATTGAAGACTTTGACATGATAGAGCATTTCTTTATGGGAATCATGTGAACAGGGGACTTCTAACCCTTCCTGAATATCTCACCAGGGTAGGTGGGGCAGCCACATCTGCTGTTTTCCTTACTTTCATTGCACTTAGATATGATGAATGTGCTGATGTTTATTAAAAGCCTTCTCAGAGCAAAGCCTGGGTGGTAAATGATGCACTTTGGCAAAAGTCTTCCCTAGTGTATCACAAATATACTTAGAGCACCTACTTAAACACACTATTTAAATGGTTTTACTTAATACTAGCTGGTTCTTTTTTCTTAATTTGGATGATTTGGAGTTATGGTTTAGATCTAAGATGTCTGTCAAAAGTCTCATGTGTTCATAGAGTGGCTTTTGGAAGATGATTTGATCATAGAGGTGCTATACATTGGTAGATCATTGATGACTTCATATTTGAGTGAGCTGTTTGGAGGTGTGGCTTGATTAAAGGAGGTGGGCGACTGAGGGAGGGAGCTACAAGGATGTATTCCTGTGCTCTGTCCCTGTCTCTCTGTCCCTGTCTCTCTCTGTCTTTCTCTGCCTCTCTCTGTCTCTCTCTGTCTCTCTGTCTCTCTCTGTATCTCTCTCTGTCTCTGTCTGTCTCTCTGTCTCTCTGTCTCTGTCTCT
>NDGN011298147.1:0-10012 GCA_002564285.1 Tympanoctomys barrerae
AAGGAAGGAAGAGAGGGAGGGAGGGAGGGAGGGACGGAGGGAGGAAGGGAGGAAAAAGAGAAAAAGGAGGGAGAGAGAGAAAGAAAGGAAGAAAGAGAATGAAGGGAGGGTGGGGAGGGGAGGGAAGGGAGGGAGGAGAGCTCCCGCTGACACCGGCTTCCCTCGTCCCCAGGACGTCACATCACAAGCTCTGTGCCCTGTGTGTCACAGGAAGAGCTCCCCCATCACCACTGAGACCTGAGACTGCGGATGGGTCTACTCTCCTTTCTCAGGGGCCCTGACACTCCTCTCCTGGGGCCCAGGATTTTAAGCAGTGTCCCTGCCTCACTCAAGATCCATGAGGAATCTCCTCTCGGACTCCTTAGCACGGGAGGACAAAAGCGACTGGCTTCTAGCTGGAGGGTGACGTGAGCGCCTCCCAGGCCGGACCCACATCTTTGCATTCCACGGAAAAGCTCCAGGCGGACTTCACGCCCTTCTTTCCCTAATCATCCAACAGCTTGCGCTGCTGTGAAGTGAAATCAGAGAGATGGATGGACAGACAGATAGACACCGCATGGGACATGTAGCACACGACAGACCCTCAGGAACGTTAGCAGCTTTTACCACTATTCTCGGCAGCAATTTGTCATGATGTATACTAAATTTATTACGATTTCATTTTACTCAACTATCTTTCTTTCTCCAAATTGCCCCAGATCTCCATCTTTCTGCTCATCCTCTCATGGTAGTACATATAGGGCCCTGTTCCCTGGGCGGGTAGATTATAATCTAGCTCCACATCATGAGCAGAGCAAGTCAAAAAAGTGCTAAACGTGTAGAATACTAAGATGAGGACTCGTATTTGCCAGGCTCCACTGCTAGACTGCAGCTGCTTTCTGCCCAGCTATTTTGATTAAAGGATCAGACAGTCACTTAAATATCAGGCCTGTAGAAGGTGGCTGTGGTGTGCTGTGCCGCTTACAGAGAAGGAGGGAGCTTGTCTGGCATCAGGACACAGGCCTCATGAGAGCCAGCGCCGAGGGCTTGTCTTTCTAAAGACAGCTGCTGATCTGTCTCCTGCCCTGGAAATGGCCTCACGGGGACCCGTTGTATTGCCGCCCTCTGGCCTGCCCACTCCTGTCACCTGGACACCTCTTCTCCGCCCTCGTTTCCATTTCCTGTGGTTTCCACTGCCTCCGACTTAGAGTGTCAGAGGCCCCACGGGCTTCACCACCTTCCCCGCCTTCACTGTGTGTCACAGCCTTGAAGCCCCCACCTCAGGTCCAGCCACCTTGTTCTCTCATCACTTCCAAGATCAAGTTCTCTAGGGGAGAAGTCTGACCATATCCACTCATCATTTCAGTGTAAGCCACCTGCCAGGCCCTGGCAGACTCTGTACCAGATCCAATCGAATACATCAGCCACCCTTGCCTACCCCTGAGCAGGGGCCCTGAGTGATATAGTTTCCCCTAAAAACCTGGCTCCATGGGCTGGGGAGACAGCTCAACCATCTTAGCCCCTGCCTGACAAGTGCAAGGACCTGGTTCTAATACCCTGGTACTGCATGCTGTGCCAGCCCTGGAACCCCACACATGTTGTGCAGGCCCATAAACCAGGCGAGGTGGTGCATACCTGTTATCCCAATGCTGAGGAAGCTGAGACAGGAGGATCACTATGAGTCTGAGCTGCATAGTGAGGCCCTGTACCAAATAAATAAATAAATAACCAAACCAGGCTCCGTGGTTGACAGGCTGGAGTCCACTGGCATGTGCCAAGTGACATTCAACATCTCAGCTTCTTCTAACTTTGCCCACAGGCTCACAATTTGGAAAGACTAACTACTGGGGGTATAGCTCAGTGGCATAGGGCCTGCCCAGCAAGGACAAAGTTCTGAGCTCAATTCCCAGTGCCAAAAACCCCAAACAAACAAATGAAATGAACTGTACTGGGCCCCCAGTGAGATAATTCAGTGGACTAAGCACCTGCTTTGGCAAGCGCAGGGACCAGAGGTTGAATATCATCCCTCGTGCCGTGCCGGCCCTGTCCCTGGAGCATGCTGAGCTAGCAAATGAGTTTGGGCGTGGTGGCACATGCCTATAACCCCAGCACCGGGGAGGCTGAGACAGGAGGATCACTACAAGTCCAGGCTGTATGGTGAGACCCTGTACCAAATACATAAAATGAAAAAAAAAAAAAAAAAAAAAAAAGATTTGGAAAGACTGGGAGCTAATCCCAGCCCCACCAGCTGCTTTGTCTGTTTCAAGGAGGGTCCTCTCAGACCCTCAAAGTGCCAGATGGGTAAATAGTCATCCCAGTAGTGTTGACGCCACAGGGCTACAACAGCCCTGAATGACTAAGGTAGTCAGCCAGATCCCCGGCCAAAGCACACGATCAGCACCCACACGATGACGTGTGATCCAAGCACATAATGAACGTTTAAATTTTTTAAAAATTATTATAGTGAAATACATTACCTTGAATGCCCCTCCAGACACTCCCCCTTGCTTCAGGCCTGAATCCCAGCCATTTTGCCGCCCTCCATAGCAGCTCTGGAAGACTTCATAAGCGTCTTTAGTTGTGCTGTCAGGCCTGCTTCCATGTCCTGAATCAGTTCAAAACATTTACCTCTCATGGTCATTTTGATTTGGGGGAAAAGCCAGGAGTCACAGGAGCCAGATCCAATGAATGAGGTGGGCGAGAATGTACAGGAATGTTGTCACCAGGCCACCTCTCTGCTGGATGGCACATGGCAGAATAGCATTCACCACATTTTTTATCACACCTCTAAAGACATGAAAGAGGACTTTCAGAGCTGCTTCAGCAAGGGACAAGATTGAGGGCATAAGTATGTTCAAGGCACAAGAGATATTCTGAGGGGGATTAATGACACATATCTTTAAAAAGTTTTCAAACCTAAACATTCACCAATGTTTTGATCGTACCTCATATTATCCCAACTGTGGTTACCGTGATTCAGGATGGGACTTAATAGGTACATAGCCTTTTTTTTTTTTTTTTCACTTGAGAAAGTTTCTAAATTTTTTAGGCCTTAATCTCTCATCTGCAACAAGCAACTTCTAACCCTTTGCTGCCAGGGCTGGTGCAAAGGCCCCACGGGTCGAGCAGGTAGCAACCTTAAGAAGTTCTTGGTGGACACAGGCATTACAAACGCTTGTTCTCTCTCTCTCTCTCTCTCTCTCTCTCTCTCTCTCTCATAATTTATGACTCAGTCCTTCAGTATTTCCCTAAAAAGCCCCACAAGACACACCTACAAGCAGCCTAGGAAGAATTCCGGCCCTTGGGTCCTAGAAGGAATCTCTGGCTCCAAACCCATCCTCAAGGAGCCATAGATGGAAGAGCAGACGGGAATCTTAAGGATCACCTGATCTCAGAATCTACAAGAGAAATGGGGGACAAACCCAAGAGTAAGATGGGGCCCAACCAGAATCTAGGCCCACCCCCAGGGTGCCCAGTCAGGTCCTATGCCATGCTTGATTTGTCCTGCAGATTTCTCCACTTGGGATTCTCTTCTTCCTAGTCATCAAACCCACATGTGAAGCATATTCCCATGCTTGCCCGAGCTGCCAGAGTCATCCCTGTGGAGACCAGAAGCCTAGCCTTGAGGGAAACAGAGACAGTCCCAGAGACAGCAAGAGAACAGTCACAGGGAGCCCCTCACATGTCCCCCTCTGCACAGAGCCAGGCCATTCTTAGAACCAGTGACTTGGGAGCCACAGGGACGAGAACCCAGGAGCCACAGTGTAACATGGCTGGCAGGGGGCTGTGAGCCTTGAAAGTGGAAGATTAGGCCAGTGTCCAGGGGCAGGGACCCCAGCCCCAAGAGGGCCCCCCAACAGCCAACCTTCCTTGCCTGGACAGTGTTTCTCAAAGTCTCAACATGAGAAATGAATTTTTAAATTTGAAATTATTAAACAATCATCCCTGACTTCAAAAGCTGGCAAGCCCATCCCTGAAGCCCTACCTACCCATGCCTGGCCCAGCCCATGGGACAATCAACCCGTGACATCAGTCACTGGTGAAGGCACCAGAGAGGAGTAGGATGGGGCTGCCACTGCGGCAGTTGGGGAGAATTCAGGAATCCTTCCTGGCTTAGCTCCTGTTCCCAACTACTTGTCATAATCCAGGTGCCCACAACTACTAAGTCTTCAAAAAATCGCCTGCCTCCTTCTACAGTTTGGCAGAGCTTCCCAAACCCCACAGAAGCAGCCAACGGCCTCAAGGGTAAGGTGGTGTCTCACTTACTCTTCTCTTGTTGCTGGGCCAAATATCCAACCCCCAAATATCCAACACCTAAAATGAAGTAAGGAAAGGTTTATTTCGCTCACAGCTACTAGGAATTTCAGTCCATGTTCAGCGGGCCCCAAGATGGCGTGGCACACGGCAGAGAGCAACCTTTCATGGTGGCGGCAAAGAGCAGAGAGCATAGGGAGAAGTAAGAGCAGCAATAGCCAGAGACAGGAAGTCTGTCTCCCTTAAATTACATTTAGGCCAACTGCCCCAAGCTGGGTGTAGCACTCACACCCATAATCCCAGCAGTACTCACACCCATAATCCCAACCTTGGATCATGAATTAATTACAAACTGTAGAACTGCACCTCAATGACTACATGAGGCTTTGGGGGATAAATACACACAAACCATAACAGGTGGGTTCCTTGGGTCCACCTACTAAAATAGCCCATACCCACAAACATACACACACATGCATACACGTAGACACACACACACACACACATACACATATACATACTGCCACCCTGCTGTTCTGGTCCAGGCCATGTCATCCCTGAATTGTAGTAACACATTATTAGGACCTCCTGCTGCAGCCCGCACAGCCCCTCTCCCTCTTTGCTCTGAGGGTGACGTGTCCCTAACTCAAGCTGAACAACAGGATGCAATCTAGGACCAGAACTGCAACAGTCCAGGAGACACGAATACACAGCCAAGCTGGGAAGCCCAGGGAGCAGCGAATTGCCTGCCCACTCTCCAAGTCCAAGTCCGAGAAGATGGATCCTGACACCCCCCCTCAGAGGCCCCTGGCCCAGCTGCCTTCCCTACCCTCCTTGCTCCAATCACTAGTCTGGGTCTCTACTTTGGAACCAAATACCTCCTCTGACTTCTGGCCCAGACCTGTGTAGTCCAGGCTGGCCTCAAACTTGCAGCGATTCCCTCCCCCTCCACCCCAGCCTCCCCAGTGCTAGACTCACAGGCACGCACCACCCCACCTCGCTGTACCCTAACTTTCAAATCTCAGCCTCAATCACATCACCCCTCTCAGAGGACTTTCCTCACAGTGACACTACCCTTCCTCCTCTGACAACTTCAGCAACATAGGTCACACAATAGATGTCACTGTCATAATCCATGTACGTGTGCCTGTTCATTTAATACTGCCCACAGCCCCACGGGGTATGCATTATGGTCTTCGGTGCTTACAGATGAGGAAGCAGGAGGCATGACATAATGCGCCCCAAATCACACAGCTGCAGAGTGAGCTGCAGAGTGAGCGAGCAGCCCGGGTGAGGCCGCCGATGGACCTGCATTTTTCTCTTCCTTCTCCTTAGTACAGGGACTACAGTTTCACTACACACAGCAGATTCATAGTGATCCTCCTGTTTTCAGCTTCCCAAGTGCTGGATTACAGGCATGCGCCGCCACGCCCAGACTCAGTCTCCATCTCAGTGTGCCCTGGGGGCGGGGCTGGCACAGCATGTTGGGGATCGAACCCCAGTGCCTGTTTCTGTATAAGCAGACGTGTTAGTCCGCTGAGCTATTTGGCCGGCTCTTCCTTCTCCTCTCTGTCTGTGTTTACAGCCCACCTCACCGGCTTCACACTGAGCTCCTCAAGCACAAGAACTGTGTGCGTCTTTTCCTCCTCCGCGGTGTAGTGTCGTGAGTGCTGATCGCTGGCAGATTACCACACTCAGAAGTCAAATCGTTCTCATGTGTGGGGTCCGTGGTCACCATGCCTTGCGTTACTCAGACTCATCTTCTCCATAGCTCAACAGCCGCATTAGGAGGTTCAGCAATGAATCATCCAACTCAGCCACGAGGCTCTGTGAGCTCGAAGCCAAGGCCACCCCTGTCCGGACTCCTGGCTTCTCCATACTCAGCATAATCAAGTCCCAAAGATCTAGTGGATTAAACTGACTGTTTCCCTCACGGGACTCTCTACATTTGAATTCCAAAAACATGTCTTGCAGATGGACGATTAGATCTCACCACTACTCAGCAGCCATTCTATCCCTGCCATGTACCAAGAAGGGGGCTGGGGGTACACGGTAGGGATAGCATTCCACACTTCTGACTCTCACAGACTGAGACAGGTGCTGTGACATGCCCACGACCCTAGGGCCGGGTGAGGAACAGAAGCAGTGATGGAGTCCTGAGGGACCCCCCGGAATAAAACCCCAGAGACAGAGGGATGAGCCAGGGAGCGTGAGGAGCGAGAGACCAGGACACGCATCCGCCAGCTGTGATTTCCTCGAATGGCTATCTCTGCAGATTCTTCTAGCCCTACACGAACCAAGTGTCGCCAGGCAATTGATGGCATAGACCGGCCGGTTTCTCCCAGGGACATCTCATTTCTGCCCCTTGGTCCGGGCCCCTGCAGGGCCCCTGTGCATTCCTAGTGACGTCACCCAGCTGTGCTTGCTCATCTCCCAGAAGGCTCTGTCACCGTCAGAAGGGGGTGGGGGCTGGCTGGCTGGCGAGGGATGACACTGAGGAGACAGGCTGCCTCTGGCGCCCGGAGGAATGCGGTCCAGCCTGGCCCCTCGGCCCCCGCCGGCCCCACCCTTGAGTATGAGGAGGGTCCCCAAACAGGGTCACTCCCCAATGATCAGAAATGCCCAGGCTAGAAATGAAAAATAATCCAACTGAATAAATAAATCACCAAAGAGAGCAACAACCAGTCTGCCAAGAAATTTAATCCTAAATGTGGAGAGAGGAGAGGGGTGGGGGTAGGGGGACAAGGAGGACCCAGGCTCTGAAGAGATTTAATTGGTGATAGGGCCCTCCGAATATGTAAATAGTCTCTTGGTTTCTGTCCGAAAAAGAGAAACAGATGCCAAGGACTAGAGCTGAGTTTTCCTATGAAAATCACTAAGGCCCGGAGAATGCCATTTAAAATGTATAGACTTCCGATTGTTATCTCCTCAGAGGGGGGCTTCTTGCTGGGGTTTCCGTTTACAGCATGGCCCACCCCACTGGAAGACCTGGCTCCATTGGCTGTGATGCCCCCTTCCCCTCCCCCAAAGCCCTGGGGTTTCAGGCTGGACACAGAGGAGGCTGGTGAGTTCCGAGCCCTGCATGGGGGTCTGGTCTCCAAGGCCTGTGGCTAAACCATTAACTCTGAGATTATCTAAATAAGGTTAACAATTTCCAAGTCCAGGCTCTGCTGAGAAACATCCCGAGATAGGCACTCGCTCTCCGCGCTCCCTCCGCAGCCAGTCCTAGTCCCTGGGCGGATACTTAGGGCTTCCCCTGCTGGCCCCTGTAAATTCGTCTCCAGGAAGCCTTTTCCTTTTTGTCCCTCACACGCCACAGAATGGATTCTTCTTTAGAGGAAATCCCGCTAGAAGCCTTCTGGACCTGCAGAGGTCTCCACTAGAGCAAAGGAAAAGAACCCCAGAGTTTAAGGGAAGGAGTTGGGGTAGGGGGCTGGAGGCCAGGAGACCTGGGTTCTAGGCCGAGTTTGATTCATTGATCTTCAAGAGTCTCTGTTTCCTCATCTGTAAAATGGACAAACTGAAGCCTGCCCTTTGTCAGTGAGTGGGGACCTGGCAAGAAAACAGAATCACCCATTTGGAAGGTGAAACCATCCTGCAAACATGAAGCAGGGTTTAAACACCCCCCACAGCCATGGGGGCGAAAGGGTGGGATGCTCTGCCTCTTGCGTGAATCAAGAGGGGAGCCTGGGCCCCGGAGTTCCTCCAGCTCTGATAGCTCAGAAGCCTGAAGACCCGGGTGGAGCTGCCAGACCTGCCGCTCAGCAAGCGCAAGCCCATTTGTCTCTGGCCAGGGCAGCACCTGTGAGCAGACACGCTGCTCTAAGGAGAGCAGAGACAGGGCAGGAGGATGTGGTGAGGGGCCTCTTCCAGACCCCCATGCAGGGCTCAGAACTCACCAGCCTCCACTGTGTCCAGCCTCCTCTGTGTCCAGCAAGGGGCCTCTGAGCAATCGGCCAACGGGTATCAAGCCCCATCTGCACAGAGCAAGCCGGACAAAGTGCTGTGAGGGTGGGGCCGGGGGTCCCAGCAGCACACAGGCCAATTTCACACGAGGAGGCAGGGAACCTACCTGAGCCACCGGGAGCTGGAGGGGGCAGGGAGGCACCCTTCCCTCCAGCCCTCCAAGTCCTGCCAGCATCCCAACTTGGGCCTTCTGGCTTCCGGAAACGTGAGGGAACACCCTTGTTGCAAGCCCCCCACAGAATATGTGGGAATTCATCCCAGCAGCCAGAACGGCAGCATGGTATCCTCAAGGTGCCGCCCTCCCCAGAGAGGAGCAGCAGGAACACAGCCTTCCACAATCCAGACACTGATTCTAACTCTGCAGTTAGCTGCTGAGTCAGTCGCAGAAGTTTCTCGCTCGCCCTGTACCTGTGAGCTCGCTGTAAAATGGAGACAAGACCGCTGCCCAGCATCACAGGTATGAGGCTCAGGAACGATCCCAGGGAAATCCCTGGTCTGGGCTTTGGACTCCAGAAATCAAGCCCCACACTGGCCTGGTCACTCAGCACCCCCAGAAGCCTTGTCCCCACACCTGGGTAGACGCGCAGATGCCTGGCATCAGGAGAATGAGAAGCTGGCTCTATGGAACTAAGCCCCAGGGATGCACCCATTAGGGAGGTGTGTGCAACTGTGCCCAAATGTCTCAAGCACCCCAGGGTCCACCTTGAAACAATCGGGGTTCCCACTCTTCTGGAAAACCAAGGAGCTATGGGATCCCTCCTAGACATTCTCTATAGGCTCATTCAGAGAACATAAAGGAGGAAATGCTCCTGTATGAACAGGAGGGAATGCTGGGAAAGGTCACACCTGCAGAGGCCATAGGGTGGGCAAGGCGACCTGAAGCATCGTAGCGGGCAGCACGACACAGCCCAGCTCCTGGGGCAGGAAGGCGTTGTGCCCACCCGCTGGGACCAACAGACACAGGGAAGGGAAGCATGAAGAGAAATAAGCAGCCATGTTGCAGACCCCAGAGGCTGCCCCGAGGGTACCCCAAACCTGTCGGCTCAGGTGTCTCCCTTCCCATTGCCCACCTTCAGGCTCCTGTGAGTCCAAGGCAGGTGGCTGCAGGGGTGAGCAACAGAGCAGGACCCTCGCAAGTACGCAGGTATGCCGGGCCGAACCAGGCCTACAGGTTGGGAAAAGAGGTGGGTTCAGTTGAGACACACCTCAGGAGCCTGCCTCTGAGCTGGACACTCCCTGCTCTCTCTGCACCTAGCAAATAAGGACAGTGATTTATCCCCACAGGCTGCTTTGAGGGTCAGAAGCAGCCGACCCATCCCGTGCCAGTGGTGGCGAACCTTCAATGACAGCAACAGCCCAGAGCAGCATGCACACCACAGGCTCACTGCCACAGTCCCAGGCCGCACACATGTCCCTCACGGCCCATGTGGCCATGCTGGGACCACATTCCCACCAGTCTCCCAGGATACCAGTGGATGCACAATCGCCTGGATAGTGAACTAGTAACGCTCTTACTCTGATACCAGAATCAACTTCTCCTACGTCAGCCTTTTTCTTTAATGAATTTTTATTCTTTTGTTGTTGGTTTTCTTCAGTACTGAGCATTGAACCCAGGGCCTTCCGGCTAAGCTATAACCTCAGCCCTGTTTATATATTTTGTTTTAAAACAGAGTTTCGTTAAGTGCCTAAGTTGCCAAGGCTGGGCTTCCGTTTACAATTATCTTGCCTCAGCCTACCGGGGTGTTGTTCAGTCGCAGCTGCCAATACAAGCCAGCATGTATTTCCTTGATTAGCTTTTTTTTTTTTTTTTTTT
>NDGN011298171.1:0-10122 GCA_002564285.1 Tympanoctomys barrerae
GCCATATTAATATGCTGAGCTGTAAAAGGCTCAAGTCAACAACATCTGACATTGCCAGTTCTGTGGAAAACCCACTACTATCATGGACTACTGGACTATACTGGAATATTTTGCTGAATTCCCGCACCTATGATATTTAAATGGCAATGGAATACCCATCTCTGACAAAACTAGACCCAAAAAAGGGGCTACAAATGAACAACCATTTTGTATCTGCATATCCAAAATAAGATAGATACACAGCTAAATTCTCTTAATTCAATGAATAGAAAGATTTGTTCTAATAGTGTCTGTGGACAGGATATCATGTCTGCATCTTGTACAATGAATAACCACTAAGACAACAATATGTAATGTATTAATTATTGAAACTGTCCTACTAGTCAGTTTTGAAACTGTCTCATGGCTATTTGTTTCTCAATAAAATTATTTTTAAAAATGTGACTATGTCACACTTTGCTAATTAACATTGTTATATACTCCATTAGACATCTTTTAATTCTACTTTAGCAATGTCCCTTTATATTATGAGGTCCTTTTTCCCCAGTGTTGAATCCAGAGCCTTCACACTGAGTTTCATCCCTGGTTATTTTATTTTATTTTGAGACAAGGTCTTGCTAAATCACTAAATCCCCCATGCAAGGTTCCAGTTTCAATCCTCTTCCTCAGCTTTCCATTGTACTAAATTATGCTAATGCACCACCATACCCTGGAAAATCTTTTTTTTTTTTTTTTTTTTTTTTTTGGTGGGGGCAGAGTCTTTTAGACTGTAGGCCATATGAGAGCAAAGAGACACTCTGTGTATTTTTCCCAAAATATTAAAAGACACACAAAGTCATGAATGATGCTGCGTACCTATAATCCCAGCACTCTGTGAGTCTGAGGCAGGAGGTTGCAAATTCATCCTTAGGCTGAGCAATTCAGTAACTGTCTTCATTACCTTTCTCATTGCTGGGACAAAATACCTGACACCCAAAATTAAGGAACAAAAGGTTTATTTAGCTCACAGTTTGCAGAGGTTTTAGTCCACAGTCAGCTGGGTCCAAGGCAGGGTGGTGTCGCGATGGACAACTGTTCCTGGGGCCAGAAGACAGCAAAAACAACAGGCCCAAAAGTGTGGGACAGGAGCAAGCCTCTTTTCCTCCTCTGTATTGTATGTAGGCTACCCACCCTGGGGCAGGTATAGCACTCACAGCCCGAATCCCAGCACTAGACAATCAACAAATCACAAACTCTAGATTCAACTGCCTCCGAAAAGCCCACCCCCTACCCTATGACTGCATAAGGTTTTGGGGAGACATCCAGACACAAACCATAGCAGCAACTTAGCTAGACTCTGCCCCAAAATGAAAAATAAAATAAATTTTAAAAGTTGGCTATATAATTCAGTGTGAACGCTCTGAATTTAATTCCTCGGTACCAGAAAGAAAAAAGAAAAAAAGAAAGAAAAAAAAAACATGTAGAAAGTAAGGGTGGGATGATTTGGAAATCTACAGCTTGAGCAAGTTCCATGAAAACTATTATTCACACTTGAGTCTGAGATAGAAGCAAAAGCAAAGGCATGATCAAAGAATTGCAGTCATTTCCATTTGATTGACACAGAAAGTTCTGGAAGGAATGAGGTGGGAGCTTAATTCTATGTGCACATATCATAAAACTTTGCACTACCTATGCCTCTCTTAAAAATGTTGCAAGTTTCCAATTAGAACACTGGGCATAGTTCACACAGTTGTGTTAAGGCCCCAGGTGGAGCTCCCCACTTCCCAACCTGTGTCTCAGAACTTCGTTGGCTGCTTTCCCCACACGCACGCGTCTGTCAATAATCAAATCACTGAAATCCCCCTGGAGTTGATTCACCCGTCTTGCTAAGCGCTTGGTTCTCTGCCTCTCTTTTTTCAAGTCAGCTCTTGCGCTCTGCGCCTCAGCTGGGGAACTCGTCCTCTCCCAGGACCCAATCAGAGTTTCACTTCAATTAGCTTAATTGGAAGAAGACACAACCAAATTTTCAATTAAAGTTCTAAACGAGCTTTTAGAATAGACTAGCTTTGTCTTTTCAGAGTAAGCTCTCTTAATAGTCATTTTTACAGGGTAAAAATCCTTAAAGAAGGAAAGGTGAGTGCAGTCAGATCAATTACTGCCATTAACCATTCCTCATAGCCAAGTTGGGTCTTTCCACTTAGGTGATTTGGAAGGAAGCCACTTCTTCATTGTCTTATTTCAATTTTTATTAAATTAATGTTGAAAATATATAAATGATATAAAAATTATAAATAGTTCTTCAAAGCTGTAGCAAAGACTTCCACTCCACCTCCATTCCCTGACATAGAAATATTGTTCTTTTACCTCTCCGGGTTTTGTAACATTACTTTATTTCTAAATGACATGAATCATAAGAAGTTGACATTTTTATAGGTAGAAAAGTAATATTAACAATTCCTGTTGAGTCAACTTAATGATACTGTTTCCTGAGTTTATAATTTTGACTCCCACCACAAAAGTAAGGATTTAGATTTACTACTATACCCCAACATGCACACACACACACACACACACACACACACACAAACACTCATTTCTTCACTTATGCTTCCAACATAGGTGTAGCATGTTCTGTAGTCCTATATTTAGAGTTTCTATTGTTTTATATGTGTTCTTCACAGTTGAGTGTGATCTTATCCTGTAATCTCACTTCTTATCATGCTCAACTTTATTTTTGCCTAAATTAATAATTGCCTCTTCTTTAAAAGTATTAATCTCCCATATAAATGGTATAGTTTAGCCACAAACTTTCAGACATAAATCTTAAATTCCTCTAGACCATTAAGATAATTTATCAGTTTTCCATGGCCTGCAATATCACATCAGAAATTCCCCATCTCTTTGATGTCATAAATATTTTTTAACATTTCCCCTGCTCCCTGCTGCTTATCTCTAATTCTTATGAGTTTCTCTTCTCTGTTTGCCTTTATCTTCCACATTAGAAAGCCTCCTTAAATGCCTGGTGGTCCTCAGCTGTCTCTTTATAGTTGATAGTAAGGTGTCCAAAAGCTAATTAGATGCTGTAGGTGTTAGCTAACAGGCCTTCCATAAGTGACTGGAAGGAAACGTGAATTCATCAGAACACCCCAAGTGCATGCATTCATAAATCTTTTGTTCTGGGTCAGTCATTTTCCATGAAGATTCTTTCCATCTCCTCCTTGGGGGTACAGTCCTGGCTGCTAATCTAGCAAACTTTACAGAAAACAGAGCTGGACAGATCCAGAGCTCAGCATACTCAGCATGCCCTGCATCCTTCCCCGGAGGATGTGGTTGAAGCTCTCCTAGGAGCATGCCTGAAAACTGTGGATAGCACCAAACTTTATATGTATGATGTTTTTCCTGCATATGTATCTACAACAAAATTTAATGTAGGCATGCTAAGAGATTAACAGCTATTCACTAATAACAAAATAGAACAATTATAATAGTATAACTGTAATGAAAGTTTGTAGCCATCATTAAGAAAATCATGAGTACTAGAACACAAGCCCTTGAGTAACCACACAGTTGACCTATTGTGAGATGGCTGCTAAGTGACTAATGAGTGTTTGGCATAAGCAATATGAAAACACAGAATCAAGGGATGATTCAGGTTTCAGGCAGGATGGAACGGCTCAAAGCCAGTTAGCATCACACTACGCATCACAGCGTGTAACTTAAAATTCATGAATTGCTTAATTTAAGAATTTCCTGCACAGTATTACTGAACATATATAACACCCACAAGTAACTGAAACCACAGTGAGATCATGATTAAAAGGGGACACTATAGAATTTCATTTAATCTGTCTTTTCCCTGCCTCCACTGTAACTATCATTACTGAGTCTGGACAGCTCTGATTCAGTTTTTCTGGAGAGTAAATTCCCTGCCTTCTGTGGGAATAAAGAAGGAATGACTTTAAAAATCACTTGGCTGTGCAAGGTCAGGAAGAGGATTCGGAGCTCTAGCTGCTCCTGGTACAGATTTATAATTAACCTGTTTTCAGCCACACTCTTGTGGTAGGTTGACAACTAGTGGGCAACTTATAACACTCAGCTGAACAGAATCAGCATGGCACTGGGTGCGGAAGGCCCGCCTGAGGATGGTTGCCAACAGCATAAAGACCGAACTGGAAAGGAAGAGGTTATGCTGTTGATTTTCCTGGAAAAGCATGTCACACGGCTTTTCTGAAATAAGCTCAGCTGTTCTCATCACTGGAGGAGCTCAGGACCTTGCTGTCACCGAGGATGCCTACAGTTCTTTTCAGGGAAGCTCTTGTCCTTACTTTGATCATCACTTCTTGGCTCTAGTGCAGATCCCTCAGCCTGCTGGCACAGACTTCCAAGTGCCTACCATTAACCTTTGGGCTTCCCCAGTGCAGACCCTTAATACAGACTAGCTTGAGACATTGTCATGGGCTCTAAGCCAGTTGGACTCAGTGAGGACATTGCCATGGGCTCTAGGTCTTTAGCTGGACTAGTGCAGAGCATTGCTGTGGGATCCAGACCCTCAGCTGGGTTCTTTGGTCTCTAGGGTGTGGAAAGATCTCTTGCACTCTTTTGACTTTCACTCTTTGGGTGAATATTGTAGAAATAAACCTATAAATTACATGTCCTGTATTAAACTATTGGCCTTGCAAACCCTGACTACAACACCTCACAAATTGGTAATCAGAGATGCTTGGCACCACTCATTCCTGTCTGAGCTTTGCACTATGAATCAGCTTGCTCCATACTGCACTATACTGTCGTACTGTACTTCCCTCTTCGTACTATAAACTAGGCTTTATTTTTTTCGTTTTGCTAAGTAAATTGCTACTCATTTTTTTCACCTTACATAGTGTTATTGACCTCTCACACCTACATCAAGCTCCTTGGCCACCCTTATTCTGTGAGGTTTTAGTTTCTAGAGAAAGCCAACAAAGGCAGGCATTCCTCCCACAGGGCATCCAGAATTTCCATCTGCTTTCCATATTCATTCAATTGAGGAATATCAATAGAGGCTGATTGTGAAGGGCACTTAGCAAGCTGGAACGTGATAGACTCATAGGATTTACAGCCTAGCGGAAGACGCAAGTACTCAAGCGAGCAGCCTTAAGGAAGTGTTATGATTGAAGTATAGGGGACTATAGACACACACCCAGGCTTCAGAGCAGAATAAATGGTTACGCGAAACAGAACAAGCAGCCTATAAGATGACCCACAGTGCCTTTAGAGAACTTAGTAAGTATGGTGTGTTCTCTTTGTGTGTGTGGTTTTTTTTGGTGGGTGGGTTGTTTGTGTTTTGGGATTTGGTTTGGGTTGGATTGGGTTTTTTGGTACTTGCTGTCAAACTTAGGACCATGCACTTACCAGGCAGGTGCTTATGCCACTGAGCCATCTCCCCAGTCCCTAGATAGGATGCTGGAATGAGAAACACAGGGAAGTAGAGACAGTCATAAGACATTTTAAAGAGTTTAGACCTTAAAGAGAAAGTTGTTATAATAGTCAAAGAAGGAAAGTGACACAATAGAGTTTTCTTTCCAGAGGCAGCTTTAGGTTTGTGTGGAGAACACCTTGGAAGAGATACAATTACAGAGAGACACCCTGGTGACCAGTGTGGGAATTTAAGCAGAAGGTGAGATGACCTGGCCCTGGAAGGGTGGAGATAGAGATCCGACTCCTACATAGATGGACTGGTGAGAGATTTAGAATAATTCTGCTGGTTGGCTGGGTGGTGAACATTCCCTACAGGTTTCTAGAAGGAGCATTTATGTGGCTTATGGTGCTGTCCTTGAGAGGGCACAAGAAAAGGAAGAGATTTGAAGGAGAGACAATGCGTTCAGTTCAAGCATTTTGAGTTTGAGATATCTCTGTGACATTCAAGAGTAGAAACAATGCAGAGTCTGAATGTAATGATCTGAAGTTTAAGGTAAGCAATTTGGGATGTAGCTGTAGCTTGGAGGGCCGGCAACATACTGATGATAGATTTCAGCAATGAACAAGATCAGACAGGGAAATGCGTGGAACATGAGAGACACAGCTCTTCAGGATGGCCCTGCTGCAATCTAAGGAGTAAATGAAAGGATTATTATGTAGATGGAGAAGGATTTTTCTCAATAACTTTAGTGAAAGAAGGGACACTGGTGTCTCTGACACGAGGGACAGAGTTGCTGTAAGCCTGGGGGTTGCCACAGGAGCCAGCTAAGAAGAGGATTAGAAGTTCCCAGTGGCCTTCAAGAAAAGAAGTTTGTAGAATTACTTTGAGACAGCTACTTCAGGGAGGGATGATGGTCTAGTCTGTCCTTGAAGGATGTGAAGTTAGTGAGCTTTTCCACCAGCCTCCAGAGTCTTGTGTGTCTGAGAGAGAAAAAGAATGATGAATAGCAGCTGAGGTGTGCTTCCTCCAGGATGACCGATTTGGAATAAAAAAAAGTGCAGAGTGAATACAGTTATTCTTATGAAGGGGGGGGGGAGTGAATGAGAAGACAGCTTTCTGATACAGATCGTTCCCAATTTAAAGTGGTTCAACAGGAGTTTTTAACTTTATGTTGGTGAGAAAGTGATGTGCACTCAGTAGAAATCATACTAGGGACTTTGGTTTTGGATCTTTTCCAGGCTAAGAGTGTGCAGACAGACGCTTTCCCTCACTGTTGAACAGCGGCAGCTCCAGCCAGCTCCCAGCCCCTGGGGAAACCAGCGACGCTCCACAGCACACTGCGTTGCTCAGCCATGGTGTTTGGAAGTCTTTGTGGACTACCTAAATGCATCTCTGAGGCACTGGAGATCGAAACTCAGGGGCACCCTACCACTGAGCTAGACCCCCAGCACTTTTCTAAATGTTTTATTTTGAAGCAATATCTTGGTAAGTTGACCAGACTGGCCTCAAGTTTGCCATCCTTCTATTTCAGTCTCCGAAGCAGCTGGGATTCTGAGGATGTGCCATCAGCCTTGGTTCTTCAATGTAGGAGAGTTTCAATTTATAATGGAGCATAACCACATCACAAGCTAAGGAACATTTGTGGCATCAAAGACCAAGTCAGTGCTCATGTTCCTGAATTTGTAGTAGCCCCAGTCTCTCTCTTAATATGATTTTAGTTTTGAATTATCTTCTTTTATCCCCAACCCTAAAAGATATAATATATTACAAAGCCATTCACTATTCCTTCCAACTTGGCTACATAGAAAATGTAGGAAAATAGTAATACGATATTTTCATAGAACAATTAAGTAACATATTCAGCAATGTTAAAAAATTCAGTCTCTTGAGAATCTAGTTCACAGCTGGGGGATCATCATTTTTCATAGAAAAAGCCTTTTAAAGTTTTTTGAGTGACCTATTTGATTATTCTCACTGTCTTAGTATCAAAGACTATTCAATAGATTCTTGGAAAGTGAGCAGCTCCCTATGTATACAAAAATCTCCCCTTCTAATTGGGGGATCCCAGTGTTACATTGCATTGACACCTTTTGTTTCTAATCTATAGGATTATCTTAGAAAACAGATGATCTCCATAAGCCAGGCTTAGCTCATTTCACTTGGAAATTGTTACAAGTATTGGTGTTTGGATTTCCCATTTTCAATAAAATTTAGTCTACATATACTTCTTTTATCCAAGAGTGCTTTCAAGCTTCTCTGTTGTTAGCAATCAATACTGTTACTTCTCCTTCCTGTCACCAGGACACAATACCGGACACTCACGTAGGCAGGGAGATTTGATTTGGCTCATGTTTGCATGTGGTTCAGTCTGTACTTACCTGGATCCAAAATAGGAATGTTTGTAGCAGAAGAGCATGACATAGTAAAGATGCTGAATCGATGGTGGCTGGAAAGCAGAGCAGGACAGTGCCAGAGGAGAGCCAGAGCCAGATACAGTACACATGGTGACTCCCTCGACCACCCACATTGTTAAACGGATGCTTGCCATGACGAAGTTGCATCGCCATTTACCATGATTGGCGCTGCACTTCCAGCTTGTACGTAAAGGCTCCTAGAAAGTGGTGCACACATGGTCGATACAGTGTGTTATGTAGCTTTATTATCCATCGGTGTACCTGCTGTGCTTTGTACAGAGTAGGCCTCCAATGAATTTTCACTGAATACTTGAATGAGTGAATTTTTATATCTTTTGAAGAATAGTTACTCTTTAATATTCATGCTGTGCCTAAAAGTAATCAAGTGTAACAATTGTAGTATTTTAGCAGGCTTTTATGCCTTCAATTTTACATGTTTTCACATTTGCTTTCAAACAGCAAGTGCCTAAAGCATCTTTTTTGGTTTGCAACGAATCTAAATATTACAGATTCTCAGTGTCAAGCTTCCAAGCTTCCATATGCATACTGACCTTGAAGTCCCCAGGTGCCATGTAGGACTGTGATTCAGAAAAGGCATTGGTTTTTTCAGTGTTGAATACTGCACCTGGGTTTCTTAATCAGAAGAAAAAAGAAGTTGAATACCTGAGGGACTGGTGTTATATACACACCAAAAAACAACACTCATCTCTTCTGAATACAGGATAATGGAGAGGGCGATGGTGCTGAGCCAGCGGAATGCTCAGATGTTAGCATGGACCATGCAAGGCTGCTGCACAATCCAAACTGATGGGGGAAAAGGCCTCATCTAACAGCTTTAAAAATATTTTTAAAATTATTTCCAAAAGGTTTTCTTGGGCTGGACAGAGAGCTCAGCAGAATAAGCACTTGTCTGAGAAGTGCAATGTCCTGAGTTTAATCCCTGGTACCGCAAAAAAAAAAAAAAAAAGGAAAGAAAACAAAATCACTACATGTCCATCTATATAGTGAAACCCTGTAGACTCTGTCCTAAAAATATGAAAAAACAAAAGAAGAGTAAAGTTACTTTATCAACACTTAGTGTTTTTAAAAAAATAATAATAATAAAAATGTTTTCTGAACTTGGCTACTTAACATTGTCACAGTGAGGGTTGATAAAATCATAGTGGAAATTCATCACCAGAAAGTTCCAGCTGGGGAAAAGAAAAACTTTTAATCACTGGTGTAGATTTAAAAAGCAATGGTGGGCCAGCCAGATAGCTCAGTGGACTAAAGCATCTGCTTAGGCAGAGCACAGTGGCCAGGACTCAATCCCCAGTACGCTGTGCAGTCCCACTCCCAGGGTGCACTGAGGCAGCAATTGAGACTGGGCGTGGTGGCACACGCCTGCAATCCCAGCGCTTGGGAGGCTGAAAACAGGAGAATCACTATGAGTCTGATCTAGTAGTGAGACCCTGTAGGCCCTGTCCTAAACACACACCAAAAAAAAAAGAAAAAAAAAATTTTTTAAACAGCAATGGTTTTCCAAGTGAGAGTAAGTGAAATGAGTAACTTTTTGCAGGTATGGACTGCTTTCTTTTAAGGTTATTCTCAACGTCCCAAACACTCAAGACATTGAGTGTGGAGTTTGTTTTTAGTACATTCTTGCTCTAACTTCTTTGTTTCTCACTCCATTTAATCAGCTCTTTCTAAAAGTATTGGATGTGGACCTGCACCATGAATGAATGATCCTTTGCAAGATTCTGTCAGAGATGAAAGTAGAATTCTTGCTTATCCTAGAAGAGTTATTAAATATTTTCATGCTGGAAATGTTTCCGCATCATTCATTAAAAATGACTGCTTATGCTCCCGCTAGTTAGAAGAAAATGTTACTTGATTTCTCTGTTTTACCCAAAATGCATGCTTTTTACTTGGCAAATATGTGGCTGGAATTAATAATCTTCTAAGGAGAAATTAATAGGTTACCTTGGTTCTTGTAAAATTGGATACATTGAATCATGCTCCTACTATTTCAATCTTTAAATTTGGGTTATTTTCATGGAGTGAGGAAAGCAAAAAGCTACTTAAAAAGTATACTTTCCCTTTTGTAATAAAATTTTAAAATTAGAAAATAGTCCAAAATTCTAGTATCCTTCATCATATAAATTACTAATTCATCCATACATTTAGAGGGAAATTATAGCAAAATTCAATATTTAACTATTTCATCTATGTAAAAATTGTATTTTATATTCCTAAGTATGCATATTCTTCTGACATATGGTCATTTAATTATTTTTCTCCATAATTTTATTGAGAAACAAATAGCAATGAGACAGTTTCAAATCAAATTGG
>NDGN011298175.1:0-12776 GCA_002564285.1 Tympanoctomys barrerae
GGATTGAACTCAGACCCTTGTGCTTGCGAGGGAAGCACTTATTCCACTGAGCCATCTCCCCGGCCCCTCCCAGACCTTTTAAATGTTTTAAAATTTTGCCACTAAATTGTACAGGCTGGGCTTGAATGCATGATCCTTCTTCCTTAGCTTCCCGGAATGCTGCAATTTTGTGATTTCTGATCTCTGGGCAGTTTTGATTTTCAATGAGTCAGGCTGCTTGTAGGAGACAGGTCAGGATGGGTCAGACCAGTGTAATGTGACATTTGCCAACAGACATGACAAAGAAAAGAAATAAGGGGCAGGTTCTCAGGAGGGATGGTGGACAGTGGCGGAGACAGCACCTGGCAGTCATTGCACACCTGCTCTATGCCAGGCTCTCTGCTCATCCCCAAGGTCCTAAATGGGAAAGATCATAGTGAAACTCAATCAGAGAGAGACAGACATCCCCAAAGACCACAGTTATGCTATATTCTATTAGCTTCTGGAGGTCACATTCCTAAGAAACTTTGTATTATAAAAAGTGGAATTGTAGACACTTGCTTCAGTGGGGATAAAAGAGGTTAGGGGCTAGACAGTTTCTGACTTACCATAACAAAGTTATTTTTCCATCAGGGATGTCAATAATAAAGGTGCTTTTATAGCTATAAGTGTATGGCTGTAAAACTTGAACATCCCAGAGCAAACCTGGCCTTCTACATCCCCCTGATTGTGCTCGAGAGAAGCAGTTTTTTATCCCCTGTCATCATGGTGCTATAACCAGCTCAGTTTCTCTCACCTTCCTGTCACCTTGACTATTTCCCGCAGGAGTCAGGATGCACCCAGGCCCCCTAAGCTACATCCTGAAGACACTGGAATGCTTCCTTTCCCCGCTCCATCCCCTCTGCTAGTTCCTCTGTGGTGTTACAATTCCCCATGATCTGCTCAGTATAAATTGTGCTCTCTAATTAAAGGATCACATTATATTTAATTTGCATTTTAAAATCCCACCACAGGAGGAATTCTTGTGGGGTGTGAGAACATTAATGGGTGTATATGGAGGTAGGTCATATCACAATTAAGACTGAGGCCTCTGGGGCCAGTCTTCTGGAGTTGGAATCCTGACTTTGCAGTTACTAGCTGTGTGGTCTTCGACAAGTGACTGAATTCTCTGTGCTTCATCTCTCTAATGGGGAGAACAGAAGCATCCACTTCGCATGATTGCTGGGATTAAAAGAGATGATGGTTGCGAAGTCTTATGGTAGAGCCTTGGTATGCTGTTGGCACTCAGTCAACATTAGTTACCACAAGGTGCAGAGAGAGGAGAGTACGCTTACCTGGAGTGTGGGGCATCAGAGGGGGTCTTGTTGGAGCAAGAGGGATTGGAGCTGGATGTGGCAGGTGAGTGCGGCTGGACAGAGCATGCAGGAACAGGAGGCACAGGAAAGCTCTTTTGAGTTCCTCAAAGGATGCTGCAATGGTCAGGCCTTGGTTTTTACTTAACACCAGCTGCTGTAAGACACAAAACTCTGAAAGCTCAAGGATTAAGTCTAATGGGTGTTAGTTTCTTTTGCACATAAAGTTCAATAATGAATTGGTGAGGAGGGGTGTGTGTACCACAGCTCATCATTCTTCAATAACCTTGACAAAGGCTTGACAATCATCTACAAGGCCTCCAGGGTCCCATGCGCATTGACATGCATCCTGCAGATGGAGAGAGAGAATGCGCAGGAAGTTTTCATGGGCAAGAGTAGAAAGGATGTGTGCTGCTTCCTCCTGCACCCCACTGGCTAGAACAGAGCACATGGACATCTTCACAGGAGTAGCGAGTACACTCTACCTGTGTCCCAGAGGAAAGAGATACATGTGGTGGCTGTGATAGCTAGCTGGCCTCTGCTCCAGCCTCTGAAACTATGAGGTGAACCAGCCAGAACAATAGGGATCCAGTGGTCAGGACTATCACTCAGAGAGGCTATGAAATAGAAAGCCTTAGCTTCATTATCTGTGCAATTAGGAGAGCACTGCTTGCTCTCTCTGAGCCTTGTTTCCTTCTCTGAGATTGGATTGATGAAGACTTCTGCCTCTCAGGGCTGGTGTGAGGAAGCATTTGTTCCTGGTCTGTACTTGAGCCACTTCCACGGAGAACAGTGAAGGCTCCAGAAGCAGGGTTACGGGTGTGCTTGCGGACAGGCCATCTCCCCTTCTGCCTTCATCACCCTAGCCTCCTTTTCAGTCTTTCCTGCCTTCTGGGAGGTGCTGTGGGGAGACAGCTTGGCCCCAATGGCTGCTGCTGAAAGTCCCATAAGATGAACTTGGTGTTCTAGACCAGCTATCCCCTTGCTCCTGGGTCTTGCCATCCAAGAGTTCTGGGCAATAACCTGGAGACAGGGTGCTGGTCACACCTTCTGCCAGCTCCTAAGCTCAGGCCATCAAAAGGGCCAGAGAAGAATGGCAAGTTATGGCTGTGACATCTTTGTAGCCAAGTGCATCTGGGGCAGGCACTTGGAGTTCTACTTGAAAGGCTTCAAGCGATCTGCTTCTCCTTTTTAAGGTCTTAGTTTCTTTGGGTATTGAATGGAGGAGACTAGGACCTATTTTATAGGATTCTGTGAAGGCTAAAAATGCCATAGATTCAGTTCCTAGAGAAGAGCTGTTCAGTGGATGGCAGCTAATGCTGCTCCTGGGTATATATGTTTCCCTCACTAAACTGAGGGCCTTCCAAGGTCAGGGACCATGCTACTGTCCAGTATAATTGTCCTGGCTTACTGAGTGCTTCCTATGAACTGGGCAGAACTTTCCTGAGATTAACAGTTATACCTGCCTTATAGGTTGTACTATATTAAATGAAGGTTGCCTTATTTTACAGATGAGGAAACTGAGGCTCAACTAGGTTCGCTGTCTTTGCTGGCAGCTTATTTCTGTGTCTCTGCATAGGGCCTCACCGAGAGGAGATACATGAATGACTGTGAATTTGTAGTGCCTGCATGACAGTGCTTGGCTCTGCTCATGGATGTGTAGGGGCCCAGGAGGCCCTACACTGCTCCTTTCCTTTTCTGGCCTTCCTGGAAGGACAGGAAGGTATGGGTTTGTTACTGCAATGGCACTGAGGGCCGAAAAATCAGGCCAAGTGTAGGGCGGGGAACAGCCCTCAGGTCCCCAGCTTTGGTGTGGGATATTCCAAGGAGCTGGGGAGCAATCTGTGATGGCTCTGGTGAAATCTACCTCTGCCCAGAATCGAGTTTTCTGCTCACAGCCTCAGTAAGCCCCTTGGCTGGGAATTGACTTATTTCTCCTTGGATTTCTCTGATGACAGAGTGACACCTGTTTCATTTTCCAGATGGGACTGTGAGACCCACAGAGGGAAAAGACCCCCAAGGGCATCCAACTTACATGTGAGGCAGAGCTGAATTTAACAGATGTAGTGCTCGCTTTGGGTTGCCAGACTCAATGCTGCCCGCTGGGTAAGTTACTTTGGACAAACTCCTCTAAACTCTCACAGCCTCAGTTAACCTGCGGATGTATTGCTGGGTGTGACAGTGCATGCCTGTAATCCTAGTCAGTTACTTTGAGGAGGGCAAGGAAGGAAGGTCACAAGTTCAAGGCCAGCCTGCATAACTTAGTGAGAACCTATCTCAAATTTTTTTTTGAAAGAGCTGGGGAAGCAAAATTATGTTTCAGAGATGAAGGAAAAATCAAAACATCCTCAGATGAAGAAAAGGTAGGAGAATGTGTCACCAGCACACCTACAAATAGCTGAAGGAAATTCTCTACAATGAAGAGAAACGACAAAAGAAGAAATTTTGGAATATAAGAAGGGAAGAAAGAATACAAAATTATTTCTTTGGTAACTATATAAGCAAAATATGAAAAAACAAACTTCAAAAAGTATGGGTGGGGATGTAGCTTGGAGTAGAGCTCCCCTAGGTTCAAGTCCAGTCCTGGGGGAGGGGGCAGAAAAAGAAAACAAAAAGGCTATATTAACACTATACAGTCCATTAGGCATGGTGGAACACACTTGTAATTCCAGAACTTGGGATGCTGAGGCAGGAGGATAACTGAAAGTTCAAGACCAGCCTGGACTACATAGTGAGCTCAAGGCTGATCTGAGCTACATGGTGAGACCCTGTTTTTTGCTTTTTTTAAATCTCCCCCTCATACAGCTGACATGAGGATGAAAGGAGGAAATGAAACCAAGGCATCTTGTCTAACAGGATTTCTGACAAGAGCAGGCACTCTTGGTGGACTGGTTTGTTCTTTGGCTCTGGCCTTTACTTCTTCAGCCCTAACTCCTGTGCACTCCCCCTTTTGTCCACAGGCTCTGCTGCATCACAGGCTTCTCTCCTACAGGAGGGAGTGAGGAGAGGCAGAGCCCATGAGCAGTTTAGAACCTCAGGTGTCAGCCACAAAGAACCCACCTTAAGGGTGACAGTGACCTATACTTGAGGCTGTGGGGAGAGAACTTCCTGTGGATTTGGAGACTGAGACTCGAGTCCCAGCTTTGCCACTGAGAGGCTATGCGACTCTGAACTGGTCTCTTTCCCCTCTGGGCCTCACTTCCCCCATCTGACTCTAGGAGGACAGGCCAGGAGAAATTCTGGCACTGTAAATTTCACATTTTATTCTAATTATATGTCTCAGGGAAGAGTAACAGGGCCCTGGTTGTGATGTGATGAATGACTATTCCTAATGAGAAGTGGAAATAATTTGTGGTTGAGAGCTATGCCTTGGACCGGAGTGACAGGTTACATGGTCAGGCTATATTTTCCATCAGATTAAGTTAAAAGTAGTAGCCCAAGATGCTGAAATATGAAATATGAAGAAAAGGGAGATGACAAGGTATCTTTTTATGGAAATCTTTTCCACCCAACTGGTATAGCAGAGGACTTCCAGGAATTTGTTCTTGTTTCAATCAAGGTGAAGCATTCAACCTTCAGGGAGTGTAAGCGGAGGGGAGAGTGAGGGAGCCCGGCCTGTCAGCCAGGGTCAGATGCTGAGCCTTGCAGAGGCCCTGTTTTCTCATCCCTGGTGGGGCTGACCCTCTCTATGTAGGGCAGGCACTGCAGGGTGGAGAACTACATGTGGAGGGACATCTCTCCTTCCCATAGCACAGGTCCACACGGAGCAATCCACATGCTGGTTCCAGGCCTGGTAGGCATGTCAAATCCAATGGCCAAAGTGGTCATTAGAGGCCTTGCCAGTTTCATGATGGGGAGTCAAGAGTCCTGTTCCAGGCTAATGATGTGACTGTGGGGACCACCTTACCACTTTGTGTCTTCACATTTATTGAGATTATGTAATGTCCCTCCCATTTTGTTGGTGCCGGGTAGACTACAGCACCTCATAATGTCTATACAAAGTACTTGCACATTTATGGGCTCCTCAGTAGCCCATGTCAGCCCTACCCAGCCACTGCCACATGGAGAACAGATGCCATGTCCTGACCGCCATACCTGTCCAGATAAGCACGACATATTCACTCTTTCTCCTGTTACCCTCCCACAACATTGTGTGATCGTGTGTATGTGTGTGTGTGTGCGCATTCCTGTGTACCTTACCAGCTTTGTCTCTGTCTTTCCAATCCAGGTCCTGTGTAGCAGCCAGAGGGGCCCTTCTACAGCACAACCCATGGCCTCTCTTGTTCAAAAGGGTTTCTCTGCTTTTCTCAAAAAGGACACAGCTGTTGTGTGTCTCTCTACACCCACCCCAACTGGGCCTACCTGTCAGCCTCACGAGGCACCACTTCTTCAAAACAAACCTTGCCAGGCAGTGCAGTCTGGGAGTTTCAAGCCTTGGATGGATTTCGTCGCTTCTGCAAGCATCTGCTCCTACCAAGCATGACCTTCCATGTGAATTCTTTCCTGGGTCTCTCTTGGCAGAGCTGACTCCTTTTCTCAGCTGTAAAAACAGTTTTGAAGAAAAGAGGTGACTAACCAAGGTCACAAACAAAATGTGACACAGGGCCTTTGTCTTTGTTTGCTTGAGGTGACTTCATGCAGTGCCACAGACTCTGGTGGCTTAAGTTACAGATATCTATTTTCTCGGTTTTGAAGGCTGCAAGTCCAAAATGCAGGTGGCATTGGGACTGGTTTTGATGACTCTTCTCTGGGTTTGCAGAGGTACCAGTCCTACTGGAGGTAAAATGACTTCATGCAACCTTAATTCCTCCAAATATAGTCACATTTGTCATTAGGACTTTAACTGAGGAAGTTTTGGTGGGAACAAGTGTATAACATCCTTCTTGCTGGAGATCCAAGGCACACACAGAAAATAGTTCAGGAACAAGAGAAAGCCATATGCGCCCTGTTGAGAAACAAAGGAAGAAACAAGAAGCCTGGTGAGGTGATGAGGGTGAGATAGAGGACTGGACAAGCAGGAAAGAGGGAGTTTCAGTGGCCTAAGAGAAGTCACAAGAGCAGAGCATCCTGGGAGGTTGTGCAGTGGGTTAGTGTGGACATGCAGATTGGACCCTGGAGAGAGTGTGAGGAAGGAGGGGATGGAGCTTAGTCAGCCTTGATGTTGGGGGTGGAGGGTTTGCTCCACTCCTCTAGTAGTCACTAGAGGCTTGTGAGTTGGGCAGCCCTTGAGTGATCCTATGTCTCCCTCCAGTACTGAAGGCTCACTCCTCTTTCTGAGAGGCAATAAAACCAGTTGTCTAAACTAGTTGTCCAGCAAGTAGCAATACCAGAATTTGTGTTCAGGGGTCCTGATCATCAGCCTTGGAGCTTTTCTCTTTTCAGGGCCAGGACTAAGGAAAGGCAAGTGAAGTGCCAGGGAGGTGCTCACCCAAGCTACGGTGAGGGTGAAGGGGGTTCCTTCAGCTTCATATCCTTGGCACCCATCCTGTCTTGCTCTTGTCCTCACCCAGGTGTGCTCTTCTTCAAGACCCTCTCTTGCCTCTCACCTGCTCCTCTACAGTAGAGGTAGTAGTTTGTAAATAGCTGCTGCCAGGCTTGGCATGGCTCTTAACCAATTGGGAGGCATTAAATTAATGGCCCTACAGGTGAAATCAATCCAGCTATACTTATTGCCCTCCCCTTTGCCTGCCTACTTTCAGAGGCAGCCATGCAGCAGATCTGTTCGCGTGCCGCTCCTTGGCTCAGGTGTTCCCTAGGTCCACTTTCAGCCAGCGAGGTGCCTGGCAGAGAACTGGGGTAGGACAGGTGAAAGGGGTAGAAGTCCCTCTCTCCTCACCCTGTACCATGGCTTTGAACAGCTGTTATCAGAGGCCAGAAAGAGCTCAATACTCATAGCTGAAACCTTGGTTCAAGTCCTAGCTTCCTGTTTCCTGACTGTGTGACCCCAGCAAGTAGCTAGGCTTCTCTTTTCTTTACTTGCCCCATGATGGGAGTGAAATAATCTTAACTCTTCCATCTCTCAGGCCACATGAGAGGTTTGTGTGAGGATTCTTTGAAAAGTGAGCAGGAGTGGGGCACAATAATTGCTAGCACTTTTATATACTTACAATGCACACTCACACATATGTACTATTACACCACCACCACCACCAATTTGGAAGATGGAACTAAGGCTCTAGGAGGTTAAGTGGCTTGCCTTTAGCTATGCAGCTACCACGTGGTAGAGGAGCTCAAACTGTGGCAACCTGGCTCTAGAGCTATTGCTCTTCACCACACTACTCATCTTTCCCCCCAATCTGGACCCTTTGCTATTTACTTTAAATATCAATTAAGGATGATCAGCGACTTATTAAACATCAGGCCCTTTACGTATTTTTTGTGTGCTCATCTTGAGATGATAGAATTTATCCATTTTGTGGATGGGAAAGTTGAGACATGTAGAGGGACATATAACTAGTAGGTGGAGAGTCATGAGTCCACTCAAGTCTGGTTGTGAAATAATAACAATAATAATATATTACTAACAGTTGCCAGCTAGGCATTACATTCAAGGTCAGTGTAACTCACTTGGCCTCTGGTTTGTGGGTGTACTTTTGCAAGTCTGTTCCCTCTTGGGCTTTCTGTCTGGTTCCAAGTCCCTCCAGTGCTCCAGCAGGTGGTGATTCACCAGGGTTGGCAGTTTGAGGGCAGCTGATTCCCTCAGATAGAAGCATTTGTTATCTGTACATTGGAAATATTTATGTGTCTCAACCTAATTAGCAAACGAACGTAATAAAAAAAGAAATCCATCCTGGAAAGGGAATTGCTGTTGGAAACAATTGTTTAGACAAAACACCATTTGTTCCCAGTGCTTGCTCCCTGCTGGAATGGCAGGCCACTTGTTTTGGTGACAGATGCCTTGTGACTGGGGTTTTGGAGCATGAGGAGCTGTGTGGGGTGCGGTGGGGATGGAGCTGGCCCACTCTCAGCTGTTTCTGTGGGGAAATTCCTGAGGTTCCCTGGGGGAGGGTGCTCTGTACTCACTCCCTACCCAACAGGGACCTGGGTCTCCGGGCCCAGGCTAACATCTCAATACTGATGTCACCTTGTAGTCTTTCAATTCAGAACTGAGGTTCAGTAGGCATAGTGACATGTCCAATATCACTCACTCAGCAAGAGGGTAGCAGAACTAGAACTAGAATCCACACTGTCTTATTCTTTCCATGGCAATCTGAGGCAATAATACTGCTTCCTGGCCTAGGCTTCTGGGATCTAGTCTACCTGTGCATGCATAAATCTTGTCAGGAATTACTAATCTTTATGCTTGTCAATGGCCATGATATATTTGGGTTCCTTCCTGGTACCATCACTGTCTGGACTAGCAGGACTGCAGGGGGCCTAGGGCTGGCTATGTGGCCTGCAGGAAAGCATTTGCATTCAGGCAAGGTAAGAGGGGCTTGAGTCAAGTGCAGTGGTTTTGGTTTTGCTTGTGTGACTTCCTTCTAGTATGTGATTAGAACACACTCCATTTGCTAGTGTGTTTTTACCTTGGATTCCTCATTTATAAACTGGAGTAGTAATTTCTGTTCTCTGTACTTCATTCATGGAGCACTGTAAGGATTAATTATATGAAGAAATAGAAGTCCTGTGTTACATAAAACGTGGCTAGTAATAACGGCCAGGATCCACCAAGCACTTTCTGTGTGGGCATTGATTGAAGGAATTAGTGCTTGCTGTGGGAGCGCACAGCCTTCAAATCCCAGTGGATTAAACAATAAAGGTTGTTTGTCACCCACTGTAACCTAGAGGCTCTTGGGAGTAGCTTTTTTATAACCTTACCTTCCTGGAGATTTTCAGCTTCACCAACAGAGGGGAGGGGAGGCCTGGGCAACTGCATGGGAGGTTTAGGTGTCCTAGGCCGGAAGTGGCTCACCTCCTGCTGTCTACATCCCATTAGCCAGAATTCAAGCTCATGGTCCTTTGTGGGAACAGAATCAGAAGGAAAATCAAATTTGGTGGACATGCAGTGTTTTATCAACTATAACAAGCTACGCACCTCCTTAGTCCTCCCAAGAATCCTTTGAATAGTTTTTATATCCTCTATTTTTTTGTTTTTAAAAATTGAGGAAACAAAGGCTCAGAGAGATCAAATGGGCTATAGGAGGTGTTAAACTAACGTTGTGATCTGATTTCAGTTTATCTAATTGTATTTCTTGTTCTTCCCAGAGAAAACTTGTAGCTGCTAATTCATTTCATTTATTAAGTGGCTACTATGTGCTGAGCATTGTGCTGTTGTATAGTGCCATAGCTGATCCTTTTCCTCTTCCACATGCCAAGACTGTCTGCTTTTCTTCAGTGACTTTGTCTAGTTTTTTTTTTTTCAGTTTTAACTTTAATCTATTCCCTTAAGGAAGGTGTTCTGATTTACTCCCCAGGAACTGCTCTTTTCAGGACCTTTCTCTGGCTATCCCTAATTCTAGGAATTTGTAGGAAAGACAGAATGGAGTGCAGAGTGTATCTTTCTATTTCTTTGTATTTTTTTCCTCTGCCAGGAATTGACATCTCAACTGCACAGCTTAGGAAAAACATGAAGACCCCATATTTTAAAGAGGCTATCTGGGGCTCATGGTGGGCACCTTCCCACAGGACTGGCCATGGGGTTTCTGTTTTTTTTTTTTTAAACCAGCTCCATTAAAATTTATTTTTCCTGGAAAAGGAGGCCTGAGAGGGAGCAAGCTGTTTCCTCCCATCCAGCTCTTCTAGGTGAGACAAAGAATGTCCTCCTGTGACCAGGGAGAGAGCTCCAAGGAAAGTTCGACTGGTGCACGTTTTTCTTTACTATGTAACCAGATTCTTGCATGGTAGGGGAAGAACATGTAGGAGATGGGGCAGGACAGTCTTTCACTCTAGCAAAGTCCTGTGTATATTCATAGGCCTCTGAATAGGAGTCCATGGACAGGACATGAAATTAGAGACGTCATGTAGTGATGAGTATCAGGGTACTGGCTCTGTGAGACTAAGACCAGATGTGCCAGTCATGACTAGACAAACCCCAGGGATGAGCACCAGTGCATAGGGAGAAGCTCAGGGATGGTTTCCATCAGCCAAGCTCATATCCCCACCTGTGTCTGTAAGGAGTTGGTAGGCAACAAACCAGGTCAATGGATAGGGCACAATTAGGAGAGCACTATATTGTTATAAGCTGTCACTAGGTATCTGCTACTGCTTATTTCCCTCCTTGAACCCCAAGGGGATTGAAGGGGCAGTGGAAGAGGAGACAGAAACTGAGAGAGCTGAGGCTGTGGCCCTAGAGCCAGATGCTTGAATTATATTAGAGGTGGTGGGGGCAGGACATGACAGAGGTGGGGTAGGGAGAACTTTGAATAAAAATGAAGACTACAAGTAGGTAGGATTGAGTCCTAAAGAACCCAAATGAGACTTTTAATAACTGAAAGTAACTGAGAAGTTATGGCTTCAGACTGAGTTTGTTAAGGCAGCCTGCTACCCAGCAGGAAAAGAGGGGTTCAACAGAGCACAGTTGGTAGCAGTTATTGGAAAAATAAAACTACTCTAGGCTTATAACCCAGTGAGCTGAAACTTCACATTAAATCAATTTCATACTCATCCATTTAGCTACTATTTGCTGAGCTTCTAGTCTTTGCCAGACAATGCTCTTAGCACCGGCAATTCCAAGGAGCTTACCCTAGCAGGGGGACAGACAAATAAAAGAACTAAGTGTTCAGTGTGATAAATGGTATAACATAGGATGAGAGAGTACAATGAGGCATGGAAGAGAAGGGGACTTAGTTCTTGCTCATGTGTGTCAGGGAGAGGAGTAGAAGATTTTCTGGGGTCTTGAACAATGAGTGGGGGTTGGTGAAGCAGTTGTTTTGGGAAAGATGCCCACACCCAAAGTTCTGAAACCGAGAAAATGGAGCACAATGTAGAAACCATGAGTAGTCTGAGCAATGCATAAGGGGCGTTAATTACTATCACTTTGCCTTTTAATTTCATTTTGTCTCTTTTGCCCCCCCCCAGCCTGTAAACTCCTTCAAGGAAGAACAATATCAAATCTCAATTACATCCCCTTCCTATGACTAGCTTAGGTTTGAAAATGTAAAACTGAGCTATTTTCCCTGTAGGCAATCCAGGAGAAGTTATATATTTCTTGGTGCTTGGGGAATCCTGCAGAGGGAGGGAGGTGACTTAGGACAAGTCAGCCCTCCTGTCTCTGCCTTAGTTTTTTCTTTTCTAAGAAGAAAGTTAACTAGACAAACTCTATGACTAACAAAACTAACTGGAATTTAGAATTTGATATATAAAAGCAGTGGACTCGAAGCCACAAACTTGGTCCCTGCTTCCAGCTCTGCCATTGACTGTGTAACCTGTCCTTTCTCCTCTAGGTCAGTTTCCCTGTTTGTAAAATTCAGGAAAAACACACTTATCTCCAAAGTATCTTTCAGCTCTAACCTTTTGTGCTTTCCACACTGAATTCAGTTGACCTTATCCTGGCCTGGTGTCCTTGCTCAGAAAGGCCTCACTTGCCTCAATATTCTTCAGACACATTTTCAAACTCTATGGGGTAGTCGAAGGAGATTAGGGCCAGGAGAGGGTATTTGAGTGAGGCAATGAATATTTATAACAGACGCTCCCACCAGAGGACACATTAAGTCTCACAGCATAACAAAACTGAATTACCATGAAATAAACTTTCTTAATTAAACCAATTAAATTTCTTCCCAGTATGTAATTTAGAAACTCTGATAAACCCTGGTTGAAAAGGTTTGTTTTAGCCTTAAGCTGGCTGAGAAAGCAGGAACATCTGGTTGGTGGTGGAAAGGCCTGTTTGGGCTCCAGGCCATGGGGGCAGCGCCATGGAGCTATCCACGGTGCTGAAACAGCCTCTGCCTCATGGTTTTGATAAAGGACAGAGGCAGGCCAAAGCCTGGTGGAACTTAAGACATGTGCCATTTGAGAGTAGCAAATTCTATTTCCTCTATTTGACAGCAGCCACTCAGAAGTTAACCATATATTTCCCATGCCCCTACAGATCTACCCGAATTTCAAAAGATTCCTTGCATTTTTTTGTTTATGGAAATCTAGACTCACAGAACTGGAAGAGATGGCCAGGTCTAACATCTGCATTATAAGTGTAAGAAAATGAAGCTACAGAAAGCTAAAAACACCTGACCCCTGATCACATACCTTTAAGTGACATAACTAAAGTTCAAGCTCCAGTCTCTAACTCTAAATTCAGTATTCTTTTCAGTAGGATGTTCCTATAGCCAGTGAAGCATTTGAGGATACAGGCCATGTCTTATTCACATTTACTTTAATCTTGAACCTATCTTAGTGCCTGGAAAACTTTTTTGAACAAAGGGCTACATGGGCTTCCTTTCTATTCCTCCACAGCCAAATATTTCAAGAGTAGCTATACAAGAATACCAATTCTGTAGTAACACAACC
>NDGN011298204.1:0-10769 GCA_002564285.1 Tympanoctomys barrerae
CAATTGAGACTGGATGTGGTGGTACGTGCCTGTAATCCCAGCTCTTGGGAGGCTGTAAACAGGTGGATCACTACGAGTGCGATCTAGTAGTGAGACCCTAAACACCCTGTAGACCCTTCCCTAAAATACAGGGGAAAAAAACACCTCTAAGAGGAAGGATTAATATTTGGCTGGGGAGATAGCTCAGTAGAATAAGCACTTGCCTGGCAAGCACAAGGTCCTGAGCTCAATCCCTGGTACTGCAAAAAAAATAAAAAAATAAAATCAGAGAATGATTGAGAATATCATGAATAATAAAATATATAACATTCAAAATATTATTCACCAAAAAATTAAAATATAACTATTACTATTCAGGAAGAAAAAATAAAACAGAATTTCAAAGCAAGATAATAGGACAGTAACAATACATTGCGTATTATTATCTTCAGAATAGTTACTCAGGGTGTAAGATATAGGCATGAGATAGTGTCCAAAAAATATTAGCACAAACCTTTCTTTTCAATGAGCCAAGAGAAATTAGCCACATATCTATCTTAGTTATCTTATTTATATAATATATATGCATATATAATTTTTTCCTTCCTTTTCTCTTCCTTCATCTCCCCTTTTCCCTATCATACTTTCTCTTCTTTTGGACAGTTTCTTCCTGATTCACAGTATCTACTGTACACTTTGGGTCCTATTTACTTGTCCAGCTTCTCACACTAGTTGCTTATCTGAAAAATGCGAATTAAAACAGCACTGAGATTGCACCTCACTCCAGAGATGATGGCTATCATCAAAAAACGAGCCAATAACATACGCTGGGGAGTCTGTGGGGAAAAGGGACGCTTCTCAACTGTTGCGGGGAGTGCAGACTGCTGCAAACACTGTGGAAATCAGTATGGCGACTCCTAAAAAAACCCATTAGGATTAGAGGGCCCATTTAAGCCATCTATTTCTCTTTTGGGTATCTTCCCAGGAGGATTACAAGCACCATACAATGGTGATATGTGTACCCCAAGCTTATAGCAGCACAGTTTGTAATAACTAAGACTCAGAAGCAACCCAAATGCCCAACAACTGAGGAATGGATTAAAAAGGTATGGTTATGTGTGTGTGTGTGTGTGTGTGTGTGTGTGTGTGTGTGTGGCCAGCTCAGCCTGCCCTGGGGCGGGGCTGGCATGGCATGGAACTGTGGTCCCTGTGTTTTGCTTACACTTGCCAAAGCAGGTGCTTTAGACCGCTGAGCTATCTCACTGGCCCAAGGTATGGCTTTTTAACATAACGTACTACTACTCAGCCATAGAGAAGGATAAACTTGAGACTTTTATAGGTAAATGGATGTAACTCAAGACCATACTCATGTAAATGAAATAAAAAGATAAATTTTATGATAGTAATACTGTAACTCAAGACCATACTCATATAAGTGAAACAAAAATATGAATTTTATGATAATAAAATAGTATGTACATTGATAAGTAAAATATAATTTTATTGTCAATTTATCCATACTTTGAAAAAATGGAGATTAATTGATAAATTTCTATTTCATTTTTCTACTTACACATGTTTCCTAAAATGGGAATATAATAATATAGAAGCAGAAAAAAAATCAAATTATAAGAAATACAATCTTGGAACGTTATGAAGAATATATGTTAGACTGTTTATAGTCACTGATTTTCAGATGCTGTGGACCTCCGTTCACTAAACTCTCCATATATACTTTGTATTATAAAAGTGCATTCTTTGCCTTCTAAATTTGCCAGAAATTTTCTTTTGCTGAGAGTTTAAGAAAGTTCACGTGTAACAAAGGCATGCAGGCTAAATGAAAAGGCTGGGCTGTATCCAATCCCGTTCAGTTTAATACTTGTGTGTGGCATGAATCATTTACTTCTCCGGCCGGCTCCCTGGAAGCTCCTGGTTTGCTCTGTGCCATAAACCAGAGGACAGTATGTACTGTACCTGCACTGGATTCTTTTATTATTTGTTAGGATTTTTCCTAGTGCTAGGTCATTTTGGGCAGAAAACCATTGGCAGTTTAGAAAGAGACAGGACAAAAAGCAAAAATAATGTACTTTGAAAAGGGTGGGATTTAGAAGCACCCCGCAACTGCGTTATTTCAAAGCAGCAGGCGCTGGGTTTGGAGATTTCAGCTGCAGCTACTCCGGAGCGTGTCATTGAAGAGGACCTGGTTCACAGGAGCCACCGCAGACTGTGCAATTAGGGTTAGGCAGAGGATTAAGTAATCCCGCAGTAGTCGCCGTTACATAACTCGGCAGCCTCTGCCCAGGGAACAGATCGGTAACCGAATACTACAGCGGGAACGGATGGTCCAACAGCAGCCCGGGGTCACTTGCTGTTTCCATTATAAACCTTATTTTGTAGCTGGTTTACAACCCAGACAGTTTAATTTGCATCAGGCCGAAACCTGGCGTTCAAGTCAGAAGCCTAGAGGCGAACTTTTTTCTTTCATAATAGAAGTTTGAGCCAGAAGGGACCAGAGAGAACACCTAGTCCAGCTTGTATTTACAGCTAAGAGGAAGACATAGAGAGAGGATCAGACATATCTAATATCATGCTGTTACCCAGAGGCACAGTAAGGCCTAGGTTTTCTGCCCTCCTTTAAAAAACAGAAACAAAACCTTTAAAAAGTCTTCTAATACCCTGCTAAAGTCATAAGAAGTATCGACTGTCTTATATTTCACCACTGTTCCTTCTTAATACTCAAAATGACTTGGCAGGGAAATACAGAAGGTCATGCGGTCCTGCAGGAATGAACTCAGGCCCCACTTTTGGCCTCTTTGCAGTTTTATAGTCCTTGTCCTTCAGTCCCAACAGTTGTCTAGTCAAGCACTGGATTCATTCACTATCCCCCTAAAATTATTATTAAACCATTGATATGTGGTTCTCATTTACTACATCATCATGGTCATAAAATGAATCATAAATTGAACTGGAAAAGAAAAAAAGGTTATGGAGCGAGGATCGTATTTCTATAAAACCATAATTCATTGAAAAGTGAGTTCACACAGTCAACGAAGCCATGGTTTTTTGTTGAAGTGGAATTTTTTTCTCTGGTGAATCTCAACAATTATTTTGTCAATATTTGATAAAATATTGTCAGGATTTTAATGCAACAGAGTAATGACATTGTCTTGAACTACATACTATGTTCAAGTGGCTGAAACTACATGTTATACATGCATCTCGATTTCATGTATGACTGGTTGTCCTGAAACCCAACCCCAAAGAGCAGCTTTCGTCTGTTCTATTATGGTATAGCATTTCAAAGTGGCCAACTCTTCCAGACCCAAAGAAATACTTGATCAGGACTGTGGAGTAGAATTTTTTTTAAGTTCATGCCATAAATCTCTGTGTTCATGTTCTGAAACCTAGTTTAACACCTAGGATACAGTACTCTCCTTCTCTCCACTTTTATCTCTCCGTTTCAACCCAAGATCTCAAAACTTTTTAGAACATGTCTTGTTCCTTTACTGGATGGTGAGTTCCTTTGAGCACAGGCACATACAAAGTTTTATCATGTATGCATTTTCTCTTCTATGTATCATACCCTGTACTGGGCCATAGTGCTTTTTCATAGGTCAGATGTACAGTGAAAATTTACATTTATAATAGTGGTTTTGGAGCTAAACCTATGCAGAGTATAGAATTATTGGATGAGCGGCTCTCATTTCCTGTGGAAGAGGATGATGATCAATGAGTTAATCTCAATTTAAGATGGGAGAAAAATGAACATGTTGAGATTTAGACTTTAATCTTTTATTTGTAGGAAGTCAGAAATGAGTTGCAACATAAAAATTAGATTCTTAAGAAGTTAATAAGCTAAATCCAACCAAGAAATTTTGTCTATTATTTCTGGATATTCTTCAGTCATTTTTTTTTTTGTTCGTTCGCCTTTTCTTCCCATGTTAGGTTGTTGCATTATGAGATATGATTCTATTTTGTTTGTACTTACCGTTTGTGGTCATTATTCTGTAAATTCATGACATTGCCAATTTGAAATTCCTATAAGCCACAAAAACCATCCTGAGGAAATGAGTAGTAATTGGCAAAAGGAAAGCATAATATGGAGAGAATTAGTCAAAGGCTGTTGTAATAATTTGGCTCAGTTAGAGGATTCATTTGTTTTGCATTTTTTGTCCAGTGTATTCTAACATTATTGGAGATGACTTCATAGGTCAATGGCCACTAAGAAACCTCATATTTTTATTTAGCATGAGGAGATCCAAACTTGCCAGAAAGTCAATATTTATCAGGATCACTCCATCTCATATTTTTCTTTTCTCCATAACCTAATCCCCACTTCAGGAGGTGACAACTTTAGTCAGAGGTTCAGTTATTCTCAATTTGTCAGGAATGGCATGTTGCTCCAACCTAACTTATGACTGCTAAAACTGAAACTAAAATGCTTTTTCTTTGACTAGTGTCTCTCTGTTTTTTAAAAAAATAAGTCTTGGTGAACTTCTTGGTGTTAATATTAGGTTTTGGTGTTTAGGTCCTATTTAAGAATTTGGGAACCATCTAATTGAACATTTATATATTATGTTAAACATCTGTCTTTGAGAAAAATTCCATGTCCAGACACACAAACTAAATAATAACAAGAACTCAACTGCATTTCAAGGAGTTTGTCATGCAGATGAAGTTCTCTGAATTAGCTTCAAAAACCACTAGAAAGGGCACTGGCTTGAAATGAAATGAAAATTATGCAGAATTCTTGCTGTAAATCTAGTCAATTTATTAAAGCAATTGGAAAAATTATACAGCTTCCCAAATGACCACAGTCTGCCTCTTGTATGCTGATGCAAAGAGCATTGTATCCTTTTAATCACAAAAGTATATGACATGCCACACATCCACTCTATGTGAAACTACATCTTGTGATTTCTAAATACCTATATGACTTCCAAGATGATGAGAAATAATTCCACAATAAAATGTGACATATAGAAGAAAAGGCAATTGAGTGATATTCTAGAACTTAACTACTTAGTCACATAGATGTGGAGATTGAGGTCGTCAGGCACCATCACAGCGATGCCCCCATTCTTGGTATTGACCCTCTATAATGGAGAGCTTTCCCACCACTAGGACACAACACCTCCCAACCACAATTGAAGGAGGCTTCATGTGGCTTCATGGTTTTAGGTGACTCAGTCCATGGCAGATGATGTAAGGCAGAAATATTATGGTGTAGGATATGGTGGACCAAAGATGATTCCTTCACATTGACAAGGAAGCACCAAAGGGGAACAGTGCCAGAGAAGAAAGGGCCAGAGGCCATGTGGATTACCTAATGTCACAGCCCCTGATCCACCGACATACCCAGAAATGTACTTTGCTAATCCCTTGGGTATTTTTAATCTGGTCAAATTAACATCTCATAATTATTGGTCATAGATATGTACACATATTTATATATAAAATGACTATATGTGTCTCAACTTTGTGTTCAGGTATCTAGAATTCTTTCATTATATATTACATTCTAGTACATTTATAGTTATAATGTATATGTACACTACATTGTACAATGTAGCATAACATATAATATTATATTCAATAAATTTTCTAAGGCAGTATGTAATTTTAATTTGATTTTTTTAATTTTAATTTTAAAATTATGTGCTTTCTTTTTTTTCATCCTGGGAGACTTTTCTTATCATGATTTCATTTTTCAAATCACCTAGTAAGTGGCCCTTCTATGTAAAATTTTGTTTCCACAAAAATCACAGTTTTAAAATATTTTACTTCTGGAAGCATTGTTTAAAATTCCAAGAGATCTTTTGGTTCTTTAGTTATTCTTCTTTCATAGCAGCATACTTCTGTTTTATTGATGCTGTACTCTCTGAAATCCTGTTCAAGATGATAGCTTTAAATTTTCCTTTCATAACAATTTTCTCCTTCTCTATGGTGCTAGTTTTCTTCTTTGTTCTTAATGACTTTCTGCCAAAATCCGGGGATTGGCACAAGGGACAAAAAAGAAGGAAAAATAAACAATGATGCATTTTGTTCTCCCTTGAGCAGGTTCACCGCACCTACCAGAATCTATTTTTGTGTCAGTTAATAGCACACTATGTTGGAGAGGCAAAGTTGTGACTCACGTTCCTCGGCATTGTCTAAAGTGAAGAACAAGTGGGTTTCCTAAATCTGTGTGCTTTGACTAGGTAACTCTATTTCTGGACATTTGCATTAAAGAAACAAACAAAGTTACATGGATAAAGGATTAGGCTCAAGGCTGTTCAGCATAATTATAGCAATGCAAGCAAAAAGAATGCAACACCTGCCTTGGTGGGAGGGATAAATACGGTGATTTGAATGATGGAAAACAACGGAGTCCTTGAAAGTTAGGTCTTCAAGCACCATTTAAGAAAAGAAATGCCCACATATTAATATTAATGAAGAGAGGAAATTCTTAATTGTTTAAACAAGGTGATTGTACTTAGAAGAATAAGATAATGAAAACGTGTGTGTGTGTGTGTTGTGCTGCAAAATATTTACCATGTTTATTTAATGATGGTGAGATCAATATAGTTATCATTGCAATCTCTGGCCCATTTTATAATACCTAACCCTAGAAGCTCTTATGTTTAAACATTTAAATACATAAAATATATATGTATAAGATATATATAAGTTCTGAAATAATAAAATAAACAATGAATCATTTCCAGATCTATGAACTAGAGCATGACCAACAAATTTGGAACTACCAGTTATGTTTCTTTCTCCCATTTCTGTCCTCAAAGAGAACCAGTCTTCTGAGTATTGGTTTTAATTTTTCTTTTATTGTGTGTTTAGGTTTGCCAAAATATATTCCTCAACAGAGTACAGTGTAATTTGTTTTTATTTTGGTATTGTGTAAGGTTGAATCACTCTATATATAATGTTTTGTTTCCCCCAATGTTCTTTTAAGAAGCTACATCTTTATTTATATTTTTCATTTATGGATCATTTAAGCCTGAGGATTTTTTCATTGGATCTCATTATGAAAATTATTGTACCCATTTCAAGATCTATTGTGTTTGCTACATAATAACTTGGAGTAGAATGGATATGATACATATTAGATACAAATTAATTTATGTTTCTAGTGTGAAGATTCTAAAGCAAATAACATTATAGTTTTCTAAAAGATTAATAATCTTGCTTTTCTAATTTAAGGATTAAATCAATTTTAAGTTAGTTTGTGGGAATTGTGTAGAGATCTAGGACTGTGTTTTTCAAAATGAATGACCCGTTGTATCAGCATTAAATGTCAAGCAGACCTTACCTTCCATTGGTTCACAGCCTCAGTTATACATCGCTTTTATCTGTGAATGAATTTACATTTAGTCTCTGCTTTCTACTCTTGGTCTTGGTCGGTGTCATGAGCTAAAGCCATTGTCATTGTTATAGCTTTAAGAAATTTTGATGTCTCACTAGAGGAAATTCTGTCCCATTATCTTTTCCTTAATGATGTCTTCACTGATCTTGGGCTTTTCTTCTCCCTCATAAATTTCAGAATCGGCTTTTTCTAGTTTCAAGGAAAAAATATCTTATTGAATGTAAATGGGAAGTGTGTTTAAGAATTTGAAGAGCTCAATTTCCTTATAACAAGACTTCCTTGAAGATGGCACAGGTTTGGATTTATTTAGGTTGTCTTTAATAACTCCATAATTTTAAATGCTTTCTTTATAACGATTTTACACATATACGCACATGTGTGTGGTACATGAAACTGAATCCAAGGCCTCCCCAATGCCTAGTAAGGACCCGACCACTGAGCTAGCTTCTCTGCCCACCTCATTCATTCATTCACTTTGCTGTATTTGGTATAGAACCCAGGGCCTCATGAATGTTACCACTGAGCTATATCCCCACCCTTTTTATTTTTTATTTTGGATAGGGTCTTGCTAAATTGCCAGGCTGACCTTGATTCATAATTCCCCTGCCTCAACCTCCTAAGTAATTGGAATTTCAGGCTTAGTTTTGTATATTTTTTGTGAAGTAGGTTTTATATATCTTGTATTTTATTTCCTAATCATTTGATTATATTCTTTTATTAATTCTGTAGATTTTATAGAGTTTTATTTGTGTGAATTATAAAGATTGTAAAACCTTAGAGCTCCTGTTTCTTTTTATCTCACTTGATTGTTTTAGACTTTTCACTGGGTGGCAGTGGCCTTCTTGTTTCTAATTTTTAAGAAAGCACTTTTCAAATCTTCCCACAAAGGTTGATATTTGATGTATTTTCTATTGATTCTGTTATTGAATTATAGAAATTTTCTTTTACTTCTAGTGTACTGAGAATAATTTTAATATTGTAAATAAGCATTGACTTGTAGCTATTGTTTTCTGTACCTGTAGAGATGATTATATGCTGTTTCTCTTAACATACTAAGTAGATGAACAGATGTTTAACAACACTGAATTTCTTGACTATAAAATAGTTATGGATTAAGATTTTTCAAAATTTTTCTTTTTGTCAAAATATTGTTTAAGATAAGTGTCAACACACTCATGTCCTTTAGTCTTCCTTTCCCATGTGTGCTTGTTGGCTTTGGCAGGCAGAATAATGGTCCCACAGACGAAGTCTATGTCCTAATCTCTGGAAACTAGAAATATGTAACACAGGAAAAGGGCCTTCCTCGGTGTGATTAATGTTCAGAGTCACAAGAATGGAAGCTTATCCTGGGCCATCCAGATGGGCCCAATCTAATCTTGGGCGTACATCCCAGTGTGGATACCCGGAGGCTGCAATTTGCAGGCTCCACTATTGCTGGCTGTGAAGATGGAAGAGGTCCAGGAAGCTTGAGCTGTGAGCAGTGTCCAAGGAAGACAGCAAAGCTGACATTTGCTCTCAGTCTGGCAAGATTGGTGCAAGACTTGGGATCGCTACAGTTACATGTAGGATAATAAGCATGTTGTTTACAACTAAACATTTAGTAATTTGTCACAGTAAAAGAACAATCTGTCTGGTTTGTTATTAAGAGCATGCTTGTTTTATAAGATGAAACACAGTTCTTTGCCTTCTATTTCCATTTTCTGCTTAAATTCATACAGAAGTGGAATGACACAATTTTTTTAAAGTTTAATAAAAGTTTGTGTTTAAAATCATGTGAGAGAGGGGACTAGCAAGATAGCTCAGTGGTACAAGTGCCTGCCTTGTAAGTGTAAGGTCCTGAGTTTGATCCCCAGTAACACACACACAAAAAAAAAATCATATGAGAGTATCCTGTTGGTTTTATAAATTTTTTCTACAATGGTACAATTTTGAACTTTTATAAGATTTTTCAAAATTTTATTATTACACACAATTCATATTAAGAAGATAAAAGATTGTTCTTCCATCGTAGGATTTTTTTTCCCGTGGTGCTATTAATTTCTACAAGTCCAAATGTAAAGTTTTGTAATATTTTTATGCTATCTTTTAAATCTTTGTACTACCTTTAGTTATATTCTCTTTTCCATTCCTGTTGTTATTTATTTGGCTTTATCTTCCTTTTTGTGAACAATCTGTCAGTAGTTTGCCTACTGTGCAAGTGTTGTATTTGTCAGCTTTTGTGAAACAACCCCAGCTGAAAAGAGGAGAAGTTTAACCTGGCTCATGTCAAAGGACTCCATGGACTCTGAGCCACGGCGAGTGTCTCCAAGGCGGAGCCACCACAGCAGGACGGTGTGGAGAGGCAAAGCTGCTTTGTTCATGGTGCCCAGGAAGCTGAGCGGTAGGGCAGTGTAGGAGAGAAGGTGAGGAGCCAGGAACAGATGCCAAGGCCATGCCCCCTTGACCCCCCTGACACAGCCACATCCCTGGTGTGTCTCAAGGCCACTGAAATTGACGTTCCACCTTACCTGGCACATATGTCCCAATTTCTTCACTTGGATGTACCATTAGTCTTCCTTTGGGAGTTATTTCCTTTTATACTGAATACCTTAGGAGCTATTTTATGAAAATTATAATAGTGATTTATAATTTATTCTATGTACCTATGGCTTTATTGTGACCTTTTTACTGAAAGAGAATTTGTGGATTGGACAACTTGAGGTTTTACACAATTTTACCATTTCACCATGTACTGCCTTCTGTTGCCGCTATTGGGGCATCTATTATTTGTTCAATTGGGTGTATTTAAATTTGTTTACTCTCTCAGAGTGTATTTAAGAGCATCTCCTCTTTTGGACATAGGGGCGTGCACCAAGAATCCCAGTACCTGCGAGGCAGAGGCAAGAAGACTGAGGGCTGGAGGCCAACCTGGACAATTTAGTGAAAGTGTGTCTAAAAAAATAAAAAATAAAAAATAAAAGAGGAGGAGCTTCTCTTTGTTCCGGAGTTTCTAAAAATTTAGTACACAGTAAATGGGGCCTAGCTATACACTCATTCTTCTATTTCTTTTAATCAATATATAAAGATTAAGTAAATTATTTATTGATTTATGTTTTTTCATGTTCCTTGAATTTTTAAGAGTTTGTACTCATCGCATACTATCTGGTATTCCTCGTGTTCATCTCTAGAGTCCTATTTGTCATTGCTTCTCAAAAATTCTTTGTGATGACCTGCTCAAAATCTGGCTCTGATGCATGATTTCCATGTTCTTCTGAAATCAATAAAATAAATTTAGAGTCCATATTCTATCTTTCTGATCTTGTGGCCACTTTTTAGTAATTTTTGTTGCATTTTTTCATTTTTGTTTTTTGTAATAAAACTTTTGCTACAGGCCAGGGAGATGGCTCAGTGGAATAAGCGCTTCCCTGGCAAGTGCAAGGGCCTGAGTTCA